>JAQQSW010003853.1:0-14589 GCA_028646575.1 Pseudocheirus occidentalis
CAGTTTCAGGCTGGCCTCAGCTCCCAGCCTGTCGCAATGAGCCCCTCCTGCTAAGCTGCCTTCAGCGAGAGATGTGTTTTCTGTATTTTTGTGGGTTTTGGAGCCTGAAAATTTGTTTAGAGTCATATTTTATGGGTATTTAAGGTGGCTGTGTGGGAGCTGCGGAACTTTGCTGTTTCTATGCTGCCATCTTGGCTCCACCCCAAACAGGCAGTTTTCAAATGAAGATATTGAAGCTATCTATAGTCATATGAAGAAGTGCTCCAAATCACTTTTGAACAGAGACATGCAAATTAAGAACAAATCTGAGGTACTACCTCACACCTATCAGATTGACTAATATGACAAAAAAGGAAAATGACATGTTGGAGAGGATGTGAGAAAATTGGGACATTAATGCACACTTGATAGAGTTGTGAACTGATCCAACCATTCTGGAAAGCAAATTGGAAATATGCCCAAAGAACAACTAAACTATGCATAACCTTTGATCCAACAATACTACTACCAGTTCTGCATCCCAAAGAGATAAAAAAATAAAGGGGGGGGAAGGAAAGACTTACATGTACAATAATATTTGTAGTAGTTTTTTTCCAAGTCGCAAAATATTGGAAACTGAGGGGAGGCCCATCAATTAGAGAATGACTGAACAAGCTGTGGCATATGAATGTAATGGGATATTACTGTACAACAGGACATAATGAATAGGCAGATTTCAGAAAAAACCTGGAAAGTCTTGCATGAACTGATACAAAGTGAAATGAGCAGAACCAGGAAAACATTGTACACAGTGTCAGCAACATTGTGTGATGATCACCAATGAATGACTCAGCTTTTCTCCGCAACACAATGATGCAAGACAAGTACAAAGGACTCACAAAGGAAAATGTTATCCACATCCAGATAAAGAATCCTTTCACAATTGTGACTACTACAGAAACGTTTTACATGATAGCACATGTAGAACCTATACCAAAATGCCTACCATTTTAGGAAGAGGGGAGGGAAGGGGAAGGAAGGAGAAAAATTTGGAGCTCAAAGTCTTTAAAAAATGAATGTTAAAAATGTATCTTGACATGTAATTGGGAAAATAAAAAATATTACTAAAAACAAATTTAAAAAGCTCCCTGGGGTCCTCAATTTTTGAGAGTGTGAAGGCATCCTGAAACTAAAGTCTGAATCCTTTTGCTCTAAATTACACAATTACATTCAAATTCTATACAAGTTCATCAAACAATTAGTTAATTGTTTAGTTGATAGTTTAAGTAAATTGAATTTTAAAATATACATATGTACAAGAATAGAAAAAAATAGCTCTACCCTTCTTTAAAAATAATCCCAAGCTAAAAGTGAATTTCTAAATTATTAAAGTTATCAGGATACAGCTGGTTAAAGCATACATGTACTACATCAAAGTGTTAAACACCCAAAATGAAGTGGCTCAATTACACTTTCCACCATATTTAAGGTTGAAAATTATCTCCCTATAGTTCTTATCCTGGCACATAAATTGGAATGATTTATTATAAAGATTTAATGGAATTATTTTCCACAATCTTCCAAATTTATTTCATTTTTATTCTGCTCTTTCAATGGGATTTTCTTTGCCTGTCTTATTGTCAGTAAGCTAAATTACTTTCCCTCCCACATACATAAAAGCATTAATTTATAAAATACATAGCCATATGTCACATCTCTCGTAATTCTATTTTACATTTCACCGCCACCCAGACTTATCTAACGTGAGCAAATAGATATTATTTACTGTAGTCAGAACGAGAATTATCTAATGCCACTTACATAGTCATAAATTGATTTTTGATTAATGTTTAAGCAGAAAAGCAAACAAACCCATCTGTTCTAAAAACAAACAAAAAAAAAGTGAAGCAGTCCATGTAGTTCATGGGAATTTCTTCAATATTAAGGGCTTTTTTTTTTTAGCTGTAGATGATAATGGATTTCTTTCCTTGTTATTATATGACAATGCCCTGTTGACAAGAACGTTTTTCCTCAGACTTAGCTTCCTCCAGCAACCATTAATTTAAAATTAAGATTACTTACTCTGAAATAATAAAAGATCCCATTGTGAAGGAAAGGGAGTAAACATTATATGTCTTTCCAACCCACAAGACCTATAACTAACAATGAATTTCTTTTTTTTCGTTTAGTGGGGTTTCCTTATAAGAGCAAGCATGACTGGAAGCTGAAGAAATCTTAAGTGTCTAAGTATATCCTTTTTACAAGAGTTGCTTTCTATGACCAGTCTTAAGAAGCACAAGTATCACAAAACCAACCAACAAACAAAAAAAGCATGAGTCCTAGTCTGGATTTCAACTGTATGTTCTCATTTTCTTTTCACAGAATGTTGATGAAAGTATCTGTTTCAATGTTAACTCAAAAAGGACAAGATGCCTAAACATCTAAGAGAGAATTCAAAATTAAAAGGGGGAATTGTGTTCCATTAAGTGTGAATATGCCCCAACTTTTGTTAGAATAGAAATGACAGACATGACATTATGGGAACACCACTTTAAGAGAGCATTTTACTTAAATCAATACTCCAAGTCAACCTTAATGCACAGAAAATAGAGTGAAGGAAAAAATATTCCTGGAAGACAATAGCAAACCACAGATTTGAGTTTTAGAACTGGAATAGAGCAGATTAGGAAGTTTTATTTTGTTTTGCTTTTGAGAAGCTGAAGCAAGACCAGAATTCAGGATACCCCAAGGTTCTGATCCTTGCCTCTCATTAACTGTGTGACCTAACACAATTCATCCAACCTCTCTGGATATGTGTTTCCTCAACCTGTAAGAAGTAAGGAGCCCTGCAGCTCTTAAATTCTCTTTTTTAGGTTCACAGGATACTATCATAGATTTTGAGCTGGAGGGGATCTTAAGGGTCATTGAATCCAACCTCTCATTTTACAAAGACAGAAGAGGCTTGGAGAGGTTAGACCACTTGCTCATGGTTATGCAACTAGGTAAACATCAAGAGTGAAGTCTTAATTTCAAACCCAGCTCTCTAGCCAGTGAACTACACAGCCTCTCAGGTTAAAAGGTACAATAACGCTCAAGGCATTTTCAATAACAGAAACTGTTAAGTACTATGTAGGTAAAAACAAAGCTGTGGGTCCAAAAAGAATGACATTTAACATGGAATTAAAAAAAAATAAGTCAATGTAAAGCAAAGCACCAAAACTTCAAGTTTCTTTAAATTTTCCACAACTTTTCACACCTAGATTGAGACCTTTTTTTTTTGCTAAGTGTGAACGTATGAAGAAATCTGGTATGGTCAGAAATTTAAACTCTGAAAACACCAGGTATAATGGAATTGTTAAAAAAAGTCTTTCTGAACTCTTATTAAAATGACAGTCTTAACAGTAGTTCATATTCTAAGAATACATTTCAAAAGCTTAAAAAAAAAGTCTCTCTCAAACACACAACTGGCCTAAAGAACAAACATCTTTGTTGGGCAGTGCCAAAAGACAGTGTTTCCTGGGGCCTGAGTGTTTGCCTTTTACTGAGAGTTCTGGTTCTGGCTTCAGAAAAATACCAGTAGGACTGTTCTAAGCTTAAAAAGATAGAAACAAATACTGTTAACACACAAATTACATCAACCTTTTGTAATTACAACACTGCATTTCATTATTCTTCAGGCAAAACAAGTACCTTAAATCCCAGGACTTCAGGTAAACAAAGCCATATATTGTTCCACTTTTAAAGTTTGTTTTTATAAACATTTCCCCTCAAACTGGAATTACTATACTAACAAAGGTCCAATTGTTGACCGCAGTCCTGACCTCCATTAAACAATGGATTCTTCTCCTCTTACTCCTCTCTCAGAGTAAAATTAGTGTTAATAAGGAAGTCTCCTCTGATTACAGGGCAAAAAAAGAAAAGGGGGGGGGAGAGAATAACTTATTTATATACCATAGATTTCTAAGCTTCCTTTGTACAAAAATGGTCATTGCTTTCCTTGCCAGAAAACTGCTTCACCTGCTACTGCTTCTCTCTAGGGAAAGAGATTAAGAGATTTGTCCTGGAATTTCCCAAGGCAGCCATTTTAGTCAATGCCCAAAGATACTTCCTACTGAAATTTTCTGTTACCCCTATCCAAAGGGAAAAAAGTAGAGAAAGGAATCCAGCACCATGATGGAATAGAAGCCAAGTCTACCTACATGTCACGTGAAGAGCTACACATTTCCAGGAAAGTTGACAGTACCGAACTCTAACACAGTTTAGCTTACGAAAGAGGCCAACAAGAACAGAAGCAAAAAAGGGTTTGTGTGTTTTTGGAGATATTCCTTGTCCCAAGACTTTCAAGTAGAAGATTGAACTCATTTTTAAGATCAAAAGCACAGAGTATGGGAGGCCTCCATAGACTGGAGAAGAGATACCATGTACCCCTCTGGCCCAGAGAAATTCATTACCATAATAACGAGAGAGCAAAGGAAGAATGTGGTTTCACGGCTAAGCAGCTGGTTGCTCAAATTCACTTTTTAAATGTTTCCCATAGTTGTTTATTTCTATATTTTAAAGGCATTCAGCACTCAGCATATTTGCTAAATAAAGGCAATGTAACAAAAGTAATGTAATATGCTGAGGCATATTAACCACAGTTCTACTATTTCATGACCTGGAAGGAGGCAAAAAGGGAAAGAAGAGCATTTACCTCTTCATCAATTCAACCAAAACAATAAAACCAGCACAATGTTAAGATCATGAAGGCCCCCCCTTCCCAAGATGATATCCTTCTGTTTGAGACAACATTAAAAAGGACGTTGGGAACGATTTAATTATAGTTTTGGTGGTGATGCAAGGAGTAGTACTGTGGTTCTTTCTGATTCATCTCAATAGAGCTTTGGTCTCCACATTAGGCAGCATCTCTTTTATTGATAACTTTCCTACAAGAATCAGGAAATGGCTTATTTGAGAAGTTATAGAAGTTGACTACAAAATGCTATTATGGTTGCCTAAGAAGGAAACAAGTAAAAAAAAAAAAGGAAGGAAGAAAGCAAACAAGCAAAAAAAGGAAGGAGAGAGGACGGAAGGAAAGAAGGAAGGAGGAAAGAAAAAAGAAGCAAAAAAGGGAAGGAGGGAAGAAGGAAAGAAAGAAGGAAGCTAAGAAAGAAGCAAGGAAGGAAGGAGGGAAGGAAGAAACGAAGGAGGGAAGAAGAAAAGGGAAGGAGGAAGGGAGAATAATGAAAAGAAGGGAGGGAGGAATGCTGACAGGTACTGACTTTACAACATATTTTTTTTCCCAAATCTTTCTTTCAAAAGGTCATTATTTATTAATTTGCATTTTTCACTGATTGAGATGGTATGGCCAGAAAGAGACCACTGGAAAAAGAGGTTTTCAATCATCTTATTTTGCTGCCACAAAAGGCAATTTGGAAGATCAGGAAGGGCTTCTTGAAGGAAGTATTTCAGCTAAGCCTTGAAGGAAGTTAGGGGTTTTAAAACATGGAGGTGAAGATGGATTAGCCTGTAAAATGGCACAGTCAGAAAAAGGTATGCCATGTACAGGAAAACAGCAAAGGGACTGATTTGGCTAGAATGTACATTGTGTGAGGGGGGAGCAATGGGCATTCAGCTTTGAAAGATATGCTGGAGGGAGAATGTAAAAGGCTTTAAATATTACACAGGAGAGTTTATATTTTATCCTAATGGTAATGAATAGCCAGTGAAACTTCTTGAGCTGGGGAGTAATATGGTCAGACCTATGCTGAAGGAATATCAGTTCCGTGGAATTATCAGTTCAGTGGAGGATAGATTAGAGAAAGAAGAGGCTGGATGCCATAAGAATTAGATTACTGCAACAGTCTGTGTAAGAGGTGATGAGAGTCTATTAGGTATTATCAATAGTTAACTCTACAGAAAAATAACTTTCCCTGGTAAGAATGGGGAGGAGTTCCTGAATAATTTTTCTTTTCTTCTACTCATGGGGTAAAGAAACCACATGCTCCAAATACTCTAATATTTGCATGTCAGTAGCCAAAGTTGTTTTTTGGGGGGTGGGGAGAGATCAGTATTCCAAACTACTCACTCATGTGACTTGGACTTTCTTAAAACTGGAAAGGCATGAATTTTTGCTTGCCATGCTCATTCCAGTCCATGAGCAAGCAGCTTGTAATGACTGTAATGATCTAAGAAATCATACCCATAGTCCCTTGAAGAGCTGAGGGATTTGGATAGTACAGAAGTGCATTCTCCTACTATTAGCCTTGAAGTAGAGATGGTGAAGCAAAGTACTCAGGGCCAAGGTGTTAGCAGAGGACTTTGTTGGGAAGTGCCTCCCACTGTCAGTAAGTTCATCTAGTCCTTCAATACGTGGGCAGCAATATGGGCCCTGGCTGGAAGTTTGAGTTAACACAGAGCTCAGACAACTGAGAAGCATTCAACAAAGGTTCCACTGTAAGACGGTCTTTCTTCCACACTCTTTGGAGAACAGATTCTTGTATTTTTCCACTGCCCACTGAGTAAGTGGTCACAAGAATGGAGCAGGGAGAGCAAAGGGGCAGAGACCCAAGCAATCCCATGAGAACTACAGTACCACCCCCAGATTTAGAGCCAATAGGCTTTTAGCTAGAAGTTTATTTAGACTATACAGTACTATTCCATTTGGAAGGTTCTAATGGGGTCCTCTGGACATTAGAATGGCAGAATAAATGGAGATAAGGCAGAAGAAAATAAAACCAATTTCATCAACCTACTCCAACCCCCCTTAAAAATCCAGGGTCCTTTGAAGGGTTTTGGTCAGAATGATTCTTCCTAGTATGGCTGTGCCAGAGAACAAAGACATAATTTTTAACCTGGCAATCCCAAGCCTATGTGTTTTATATCTCACCCCATTTCAGGCAAAACAGCTTTCCTTCAATTTCTCACAAACAATTCAGAGTTCAGGAGACAAGATCTAACAAAACTCCCCATTGTAACTCATAGAAATGTTCCATTTTCTACCATTTCACAGGACCAAAGGAGCCCCCTACTTTTACAGATGAGAAAACTAAGGTCAGCGGGAAAGCAATGATTTGCCCAAGCTAGCATTAAGTATTAAAATGGCAGCACCAGGATTTGAACCCCCATCCAAACAGTTGTCCATTTTCCTATACCATGTTGTCTCTTATTTACTTGTCATCTTTTTGCCTCTGAGAGAGAGAAGAGGAAGTTAGAAAACCTTACGGGAAATCTGGCCATGACATATTTCTGTTGCTTTACGTTCAATTTCTCAAATGTGTGTAAGGAGTTTTTCTTTTCATCTTCCTTTAAAATTTTTTTTTTCATCTTGGCCATTGGCCCCAACAACATAAGATCTGTCTTGGGACCTCTCCTCCAAAGTAATATAACAGTAGTTATAGGTCAATAAAAATGATTCCCATTTTATTCTGTTCAAGTCATAGCAAATGATATCTCAACACAGATAACACTAAAACCTCATTTCTGCCAACGGTTTGTTTTTTTTGTTTTTTACATTTCTCTTCTAAACTTTTGTTAGAGCTTCTTATAAGTAGCAACACATAATGTTCTACTTCTATCTTCCTGTCTACCCTTTGGTGGAGGTGCTAATGAGCAATGAAATTGGTTAAAAGGCAGTCAGTGGCACAAAGACAAGCAAAGGGTCTGGAAAATATCCAAAATTATTCAGTGAGGCCTCTTAAATCAGGGAATCAACTATAACTGGAAACACTTAAATTCATTCCAGCTAGAATGAATTGGACCTCAAACATCTCCCTACAATATCCTTCCAAATAAAATCTATTTAGAAAGTAACAATCAAAGGTAGGTATCAAAGGGACTCTTACCCTCATAGCAACTATTTTGAGAAACCTACAACTGAGCTGGCAACCCAATAGAACTCAAATCAGGGCTGTGGTTAAGTTTGTTTCCAGGTGACAACATGCCAGGTGACGCGGTTATTCTTGGATTAAGTAGTTCACTCTCCTTTTCACATTTAAAAGAAATCTCTGTCCTTTTACATCATGAAGCTTCCAGAAAACCATAAAAGTTCATGGAATACCCTACAACCCCACCAAAAAAAGAAATCCCTCATACTTATTTATAATGATTTTAAATACTTAGAATACAAAGCTTTAACTGGAGTCAGGGCCATCCTAACTAAAAGCAATACCATTTTTGTTCTACAAACATTGGTATGCTTTTAGGAGGATTTGATGTTTCTCTGTTATGGGATAACTCTCACAACATGCTAACTGGGTTTTAATAAGAGAAGACTTGATAGAAAGGAGGCAGTGAGGGAAGGGGACTTCACTGATGGATGCTGAGGAAAGGGTAGTTGTTGAAAACCTTTAAATTTCTAAATAGACACTTAGGCTTGATGTCACACATGCATATGAGCAACAGACATGCACGTGTGCGTGCACACACACACACACAAATGCAAATTTGAAACCACCCAATGACACTCAGATACTGGAGGCAGCTAGGTGACTCAACAGATACAATGCTGGGCCTGAACTCAGGAAGATGTGAGGGCAAATCCAGCTTTAGACACTGACTAGCTGCATGATCCTGGGCAAGTTACTTAATCTCTGTTTGCCTTAATCTACTAGAGAAAGAAATGTCAAACCACTCCACTATCTTTGCCAAGAAAATCCCACGGACAGTAGTGGCATACTATCGTCCATGGAGTTACAAAGAGCTGGACACAACTGAACAACAATGATACTTAAGTAACTTCTACTGTGTATGATAAATTCTTCTTAGCAAACTCTATTTTATGAAAGATACTACCATTTTGAAATACTTGTTCAGATAAATCACTAAATAAATGTTGATTAAAACTGATTCTAAGATGGACAACAGTTGGTATAACAGGGCTGGAAGTGTGGTGCTGCTTTTTTAAAAAGGAGATTGAATCAAAAGGGGAGGAAAGACAAAGTATAACAGTAGGTAGAGATAGTGGTTGTTTTTTTTTTTTTTAAAGAAAGGGCAGATTTGGGTATTATTTGTAAGTAGAAGGGAAAGAAACAGGAAAGACTGAAGATTACCAAGGTGGGTATGACAGTGTGGAAAATCTGCTGGAGAAGATGAAAGTGAATGGGGTCAAGGGTACATTTAGAAAGGTTGGCCTTGGCAAGCAACAGAAGCCATTTCATCATCACAGATGAGAATGAAGGAGGAAGTATTAAGAGGATGATGCCAGAAGGATATGACCCTAAGAGAAGAAAAAATAAAGAAGCTCTTATCTATTAATCCCTTTTTTTTAGTTGACACATGAGGCAAGATTGTTGGCCAAGAGGGTGGAAGAGGGGATGGAATGGGAAACGAGGTGAGAAGAAAAGGTACTAAACAGCTCATGTGGCATAAGTGAAATAAGGTATCAGTGAGGACCTCGTTGAGATTAGCTTGAATAGATTTGTAGGGGACCCAGTCAGTTCAGTTCTATGACTTTGGGTTCTGCTAACAGTATATGAAAGAGAATAAAGAAGGCAAGATTGTGGCAGTAATCAAAGGCTGGGATTTGTTTGGTGACAGAACAAAAGAATATAAGATTTGCAAGTAAAAAAATAGTGTAAAGTTGAACTGGTTCACTAGAGACGAAGAGTGATAACAGAAGAGAGTACAGCACAAGGGTTGATGGCCTGGCAAACTACAGAGGGATTGATTCCCTTGGTTAATTATTTTCTATTTATATTGCATAATACAGCTTGCTTTGTTTATGTCTGCATCTTGTCTCTCCCATTAGACTGTAAGCTCTTTGAGGGCAGGGACTATCTTTTGTCTTGTCTTGAACTTCCAGTGCTTAGTATAGTGTCAGTTATATAGCACACACTAAATAAATGTTTATTTATTGGGAGATGAAATGAGCAGAAAATCTTACTTATTCCCACATGATCCTAGATCTAATGTTTATTACTCCATGAAGTCTTCCCAACCTAAATCACCTTGATTCTAGGAACTCCAATTTCTCTAGCACCTTCAGCTTTGTTATTATGTTCTAGTTTTTGCCTGTTATCTGTTTCCAGGAACTTACAAGGGCTCACCCAGGTCAAACAGGCAACTTAGAGAACAAAGAAAACTTTGTTAGAAAAACTAACACCATTGTTTTAACTTCCAAGTGATTTACATGAAAGATCATTGATAAGAATAGCAATTAACAAGCCATAGTCCTGGTTGTAAATTCTCAACCTGAAAACTTGAAATGTTGTTTTTTAGTCTGTCTTGAAGGGTAGAAGGGAAGACAGAGATTTCCATTTTATTAGCTTGTTTCAAAAAAGCTGCTCTTCAGTGAATTTTGTTTTTTGTAGATTTTCGTTCTAGCATGAGGCCTCTCAGATTTTTGTCTTCTGCTTTTTTGGTATATTCCCTTTTCTGCGAATTTCTTCTCAGAATGGCCTGAGTTAGCTTTGGGGGGCTATCATGGTTATATCTTGGCTCAAGATTCCAGAGAGAAAAGGAATCTGTTCAATGGAGTTAGATACTATGATATAGTGGGAAAAGCAGTGAACTTTGGGTCAAAGACAGCAGTCTAGAGGCATAATAACAGAGATATATGAGAGGTGGAGGAACATTAGAACAGTTACTACCTCCTCCACTTCCCAGGCAATCAGATGTCAGGCAAATCACTGAACTTCCTCTGATCCTCTCATTCTCTCTTTTGTAAAACAGGGATATTTGCACAACCCAGATCTCAGGATTAGAGTGAAGGTTGAACGAGAATGGATGCCAAGAATCTGACAACCATAAAGTGCTCTGTAAATGTCAGTTGTTATATTATTATTATTACAACTGATTCCAAAAGATTCCAGTTCCTCTTTCTCCAATTACGTGCAGTTTACTTATCTGTGTATACCTTTTATGTCTCTACAAACTTTCTCTGACTCATTATCCCTTCTTTCTTTCCAGCTTTTCTTTCTTAAGGCACCCAGAATCCCCATCTGTGCCACCTTCTTTGGGGCAGCTCCAGTTATCATCAGCTCTTTGCCAAGTTATCTTCAATCATTTTACCTTTCCAATACTTCTTGTTTATCTCTCTGCCAACAAGAATATTTAAGTCTTTCCAATATAAAAAAAAAGTTATTACTTGACTCTTCTAGGGTGATGTTTATTTGACCATTTCATTCCTTCTCTCCTTTTTACTTCTAAATATCTTGAAAAAAATATTATCTATACTTGATTCCTCCACTTAGAAAAGCAGATAATGTGTCGTCTTTAATTTTATTTCTACTGATAAAGACATAGTGATTTCCGATGTTGAATCCTTTAAGAGTGCCAAGAATTTTGGTCTTACAAACTTTTTTTCCCCATTCACCAGTCACTATAGCTCCTGAGAAGGTAGGGACCTAAGCCCTTTCAGAAGCAGCTGCAAGGTCACATCTCAACAAGGGGGTGATTCCCTAGATGATTAAGACTCAGGGAAAGTCACCTGAGAATAAAGGTAGCTGCTGCTCCCATTATGTTTGGTTCTGGGGCATTTCTACCTAGCTTTGAGGGGAGACAGCAGTCATGGTAGTAGAGGTGGCTTGACTTGCCAGGCACCTGTTACTTCCTGCCTCTCCCATGTGGTCCCTTGCTGTTTTTGCTAGGTTGGGACAGGCTACTCTGTGAGTGGTTAAGTGGTCTGCAGTTGGGAGGGGGGGCTTGCCTCTTCTCCACAGGGAAGAAACAAACATCTATTAAATGCTTACTGTGTGCCAGGCACCATGCCAAGTGTGTTATCAGTATCTCATTTAATCTTCACAACAACCCTGGGAGGTTAGGTGCTATTAGTATCCTCATTTTAATACTTGAGGAAACTGAGGCAAGAGGGTTAAGTGACTTGCCCAGGATCACGTAGCTTAGTAAGGTTCTAAGGAGAGACTGAACTCAGGTCTTCCTGACTCAAGGCTCAGTGCTGTCTCTACTGTTCCACCTTGCTGGCTCTCACAGGAGTCACTACTCTGGACAAGGGCTGTAGAGTTTGGAGAAGAGGCAGGGCCAGTGATCTGAGTGGGCCCTTGCTATTACCAGGGCTCTTAAGGGCTCACCTCCCTATCCTTAGATCCTCATATATGTAGCACTTTGTTTTGTAACTCTGTGATGTTCTAAACATGTCTTGTTTATTGTACCTTTCCATGTAGGTGTCTTATCCTCCTTACTAAACTTCAAATTTTTTTGAAGGCAGTTATTGTCTCATCTAAAAATTTTATTTGAACTAGCATTTGATAAATATACACTGATTAACTGGCATTAATCAACATAAGAGTCCAGCTTCCAGTCTTTCCCAGTGAGGCTAATTTAAGGAGTTGACCACAGCAAACATAAATCAACATACAAGTTCATTTGAGGACCCCCAACTGTGTACATAGGGTTTAAAGAGGGAGGGGTTACACCTTGCTACCATACTTATGAAAAACAATTCATATTTTTGGTACTAAATTACTTTTGAATTAAGAAAGAAAGTACTCTTAGCCTTTGAAATAATGTCTTTTAAAAAACAAAACAAAAACAAAGCAAATAAAAAATCTTCAGGCTGTGACCATTCTTGGCAAATGTATACTTAATTATTAGTTCTTCTGCCACTAAATTTTGGGGTCTTACATTTCTTTTATAACCCATTTTCTCTCTGCTTCCAAAGATTCTCTTGAGGCTAAGATGCAAAGTTTCTATTCAAAAGAAATATTCATGTCTTAGACTTTTATTTTAATATTATGAATCTCAAAGTTTAAAAAATGAACTCATATTATTCTACTCGAGATCCATAAGGAATTCTTAAGAATTTCAGTATAAAACCAATCACTTCCATTAAATCACTAACCTAATTTCAAATATCCAATCATAGGGGTTCATCTTTGACAAAGGCTCACTAGGTCTTTCCCTTTAAACGTTATCAGAGGCTTTGTCAAGAAAGGGCAACTGACTCAACCACTTGGATTGTATTCACCATATTTACTCCATTTTTGTAGCATCCTAGACTTTAGGGCTGGACCACTAAGGCACAGGAACTACTTTATCTTTGTGGAATCCCTATTTCACTACTTTTCCTTTGACACAGGCATCTTATATGAAAGGGTCAAAAGAACACCCAGAGAAATCACTTAGGGGGCACTTTCAAGAGTTCCTGTTTATCAGAAATCCAGACAGTTCAATCTCTTTGTTTTTCAGATGAGGAGACTGAAACAGAGAGTGAATGTGAAGTAAAGGTGATTGGTACCAACAGGATATCAATATCTGTTCTCTTACATGCTCTAAAAAGCCCCAAACCAAACAATTTTTTTAATAGCAAAGAAACACTGACATGTCTATAATCAATTGGTGAGTATATTCCCAGTGTTCTCATTTTTAGGTTTGTGCATTTCTAGCAATGGCATTCAACCTTATTCATTAAGTCCTGAATCAGTATAGAGCAAACTTTATTGGTGATGGGGATTTTGTTTCTGCTGTTCAACTTAGGCAATAAGTCTACTTTTTGAAGCTACTACTCACAAAAACTGCCAAAAAAGCTTTGGTTATTCAGATCCCAATTGTTATGTTTTGATATAACGCCCTGATGATTTTGTCTAAGATAACTTACACCTACAAAAATGTATGGAAATTCTATCACAATTTCCTTCAAATGTAGAGTAAAAAAGCCTGAATTCATGGTCCACAATGTCCATGGTGATTTATTTGAACAAAAATTCATAATCAAATATTTATATAAATATGGTCAGTAACATATTTGAGAAATTAATTTTTAACCTAAATATATGTACTATTACAATCACCTGATTGCCTCCTCTCTGGAAATGTGAATACTATTTCTTTCACAAGACATATAGAAAAGGGCCAGATTATAAAGGGTTTTAAAAATCAAAAAGAGAGTTTTATATTTGATCCTGGAGGCAATAGGGAGCCACTGGAGTTTACTAAATAGGGAAATAATGGGGTCAGATATGCACCATAAGAATATCACCTTGATAGCTAAGTGAATTAGGGCTAAAGATAAGATCCAGAAAATATTACTTTGTTTTAAAATTTATTTATTTTTAGTTTACAACATTCATTTCTACAAGTTTTCATGTTCCAAATTCTCTCTCCTTTCTCCTCCTCTTCCTCCCCCCCCCCCCGGACGGCATGCAATTCGATGTAAGTTCTACATATATCTTCACATTAAATATATTTTTGCAACAGTCAATTTGTAAAGAAGAATTATAATTAATGGAATGAACCACGAGAGAGAAGAAATAAAACAAAAAAGAGAGATAGCAAACAGCTTGTTTCTTTTTTTTTTGTCTTGTGACCTTATTTAATATCATTTCATCTTTATAAGCCTTCATTTTTTTCATCTATAAAATGAGAACATTGGAATAGATTGTCACTGAGGTCCTTTCTGCTTCTTTTTTTTTTTTTCCACATTGTACAATTGTCTGGTTGTATAGGAGTTATATCCAATGGAGTGAACAATGAGAAAAGAGAAACAAAAGCCGAACATCGAAAAGAATGATAGCAAGCATTGCTTCAGTCTCCATTTAAACTCTGATCTTTCTGGATCTTTCTCTGAATGTAGACATCTCCTTCCATCCTGAGACTTGCATAGTTGTCTTTTAACTGTGTGATGCTCAGAAGCGTCCAGTTTTTCAAAATCGGTCGTTACACATATGATGTATC
>JAQQSW010003854.1:0-14589 GCA_028646575.1 Pseudocheirus occidentalis
AACAGCAATCCCACTGTAAAGCCCCTCCCCTGCTCTGCTCTCTTACTTTCTGGTAGGGCAGGGAGAGTCTCCCTATCCCAGCCCCTGTATATCTTAATTCCTAGTTGCAGGTATGGCAGAACTTTAAATTCTAGATTCTTTCGATTCCTCCCTTGTCACCCACCCCCACTGGAAGAACACTCAATTCAATACAGGTTGTGGATGTGTGATTATACAGGACATCTTCATAGTGGACATATTGTGACAGTGATCATCTGTCTTTCCTTCCTATCCCTCCCCCACCTTTTTCTGTTCTCTGCCCTGTCCCTGTCCGTTTACTGAAGTGTGTGCTTCTAGCATCCCTCCCCCAAACCCTGCCCTCCCCTCAAGCTGCTGCTTGGGAGGCTCTGCTCCTCCTGGCCGCCCTGGCCTTGGCTGTGGTTTTGGGCTGGGCTGATCTCTGTTCCGACGCGAGCTGCCCCTCTCCTGTCCCTGTTCCTCACGCCTTGGCAGATGTGGAGATGCTGGAGGCTGTAGAACCTCTGAAGACTGGCTGCTGCCCAGCTCAGCTTGGCTCAGCTCAGCTCCTTCCCACCGCCCCAGGGCCTGGCCGTGGTCTCGCTGTTCCTGCTGCTGAGCTGCCTTTAGCGAGAGATGTGTTCTCTGTATTTTTGTGAGTCTGAGAGTCCTAGACTTTGTCTGGGCTTATAATTTTATGGGTGTGTAGGGTGGCATTGTGGGAGCTGTGGGACCTTGCTGCTTCTACGCTGCCATCTTGGCTCCGCCCCCCCCACCCCTCACTGTATATTTACTGAATGAAATTGAAAAAACTCAGCATCAGAACACCTGAGCATCTGAGAGTATACTTCTACTAAGGCCTCCGATTGCCAGCCTCCGTAAAGAAGAAGGAAGATTTGTATCATTTGCAACTGCACTTTTTCTCCCAGGGAACAGATTCTTTCTTTTGGTTATCAAGTATTCCTCCAACATCAAAGTCACGAAAATGCAAGAAGGAATTGTTGTTACCAGATGACAGTTCCCCCTTAACTAAGAGTCCATACTCCTTCCCAAAAACTACCAGTTTGGGGATGTTTTTGAAACGTATCTCTGAGACTCCTGGAAAGTAAAAGCAGGCAGAGAATCAGTCTAGAGTGGGGTATCAGAAGGGCTTACCCTGCTATTGGGGTATCCTTTCTCCCTAGCCTTGCTGCTGTTGCAAAATGGTGATGAGGCTTTGAGCACTGCTGAGAGCTGAGAGCTGAGAGTGGAGACTGGGAAGACAAATAGATGCTCTCAGTTCCTATCACTTTTCTCCCACATTTCCATTCTTAATAAAAGATTACTCTCACCTCTTCATTTGTCTAATTCATTTGAGTTGTCTCTCTTCCCTTTTGGAGAGGAGAAGGAAGGAAGGAAGAGATGGAGAAAGAGGAGGAGGAAATTGTTCAGTTTCAGTCTTGTCCAACTCTTTGTGACCCCACTTGGGGTTTTCTTTGGCAGATTCTGGCATGATTTATAATTTCCTTCTCCACCTCATTTTACTGATAAGGAACTGAAACAGTGTTAAGTGACTTACCCAAGGTCACACAGCTAGTAAGTGTCAGTGGCCAGATCTGAATTGAGGAAGATGAATTGCTGACTTCAGGCCTGGCACTCTATCCATTGTGCCCAAGAGGAAGAGGAGGAGTTAAAACAAGGAGCTGTTGATTCCCCCTCTATAGCCAGCAAACTGAAGAAGTGTATGTGCTACTCAAAGTAATTGCTCCTTCACTCATTGTTTCATTATTATTATTTTAATTTTTCTGAATAAAAATGAAAATTGGAGAGTAGTATTAATCCTTGTCTTGTGTTGTGTTGGCACAAGTTTGAAGTTTGGAAAGAAGTTTGACTCTAGTCTAAAGAAAGGGGAGATGTATGTTTTTCAGCATAAGGAGGCATGAGGCAAGACTTGAATCCTGTTTGGATTTTCCTATAAATGAATGTTTTAAAATCATGCACTTACACTAATACATGCTCCTCATATGGGATACAATATACCACACTTGAGGTAAAAGGAAATTTGTGAGCTCTGGGGTCAAAAGACTAGTTTTAACTTTCAATTTTGCTCTAGGTGCGGACATTTTAGCTTGTGGTAATTTGGCAGCAGCTTTAAATCACAGACCTCAAGCCTTCTCCAACTTCATATCACCTTAAGGTAATTATATTGAAATTTTCTTTTGATTGTCACCAATAGCATTTCAGAGGAACAAATCTTACATTGAATCAGTTTTAATAACAATCATATACTTGTAATCTAATGAGTATCTTTAACTATGTTACTTCATTCACTACCATGGCAAAATAGGAAGATTTTAGTTCCTCAGATTAAATGATCTCAAAACACTTGGTCCCAAAGTTCTTTAAATATAAGCAATTTTCCAACCTACCATATTTTTTGCAAATGGAACCATTTAAACTGTACCACTTAATTTTGTTTGCCTTGTTTTATATTAATCAAGCATCATCTCTATTACAATAGTAGCTCCAAGTATCCTGTCACCTGTCAAGTAAACTGTCTCCAAACAAGTGAGGCTTTTACACTTAGCAATGCTATAAGCAATCTTGTAGGAAGTAAGTAAACCCTCCAATGTTAAAAAAAGGGGAGGGGTCAAAAAGTCTTTTTTTTAGGGGCATCCAAGTGGAGCAGTAAATAGAGCACCAGTCCTGGAGTCAGGAGCACCTGAGTTCAAATCTGGCCTCAGACACTTAATACTTACTAGCTGTGTTACCTTGGGCAAGTCACTTGACCCCAATTGCCATGCCTTCCTCCCTCCAAAAAAATGGGGGAAAAAGAGTCTTTTTTATTATTAAAACACCTCATTTTATCTAGAAAAAAGTACTTTGTCTTGCCAATGTATATTGTACATATTTGCAAAATGTTTGAATTGATTAAGTTACATGTTATCTTTAGTTAAAGCATTCATACAAGACAAATAATCTTTCTTCATAAATAAAAGGCATGATGCATATTAGTGATAAATAAATTGTATTTTCTGGATCTGGACTTTTTACTCTGGTTCTGCATTTCCTTTACTTAGGAAATGTCTCTGTTTTCCTTGCTTATACTCATTTCAGGTGCTCCACCTGGGTTTCTCTTGAAACTGACTATGCATTTATTTATCACAAAAGGAGATTTGACTTCTTAAAAACAAGAAACAATAAAAAAGAATAGAATTTAAATTCAGTTATTCACAATTATAAAAATATTTATGGCTATTCTCAATTTATTTCAAATTTTTGAAAAGTTGCAGGTTTTAAAAATAATCCTACTTTTCTATGCTTAAAAAATGAAAAGCATTAAGATATATAACAGATATTGGAGAACTTTGAATTTTCCATACCAAGAATGTTCGAATTTACAGATTGCAAACAGTCTGATAATGCTGTTATGACTGGCAGAATTGATGGCAGATTGTATCCCCATTGAGATTTGACATGTACCACCAAAAATCTGACCTTTCTTCTTACTGAAAAGACTTAGGGAGGAAATGAGAGCTATATTCAAAGTGTTTGAAAGGCTGTCACATGGAAAAGGGATTAGACTTGTTCTATGTAACATGGAGAATATGAATAGAGTTGCAGAGAAGAGATTAGGCTTGATGTAAGGGGGAAAAACTTTAAAACTGCATTTGTCCAAGAATGAAATGGGCACCTCAGAGAATAGGAGATTTCCTCTCACTGGAAGTGATCAAAGTTCACTGGAAGTATTCAAGCAAAGGCTAATGACCACTTGTCATGTACTGTGTAGAAAGAATTCTTTTAAGGACTACATGACTTCTGAGGTTGCTGAAAATCTGTAAACTGAACAAATTACTCTAGATATGATCTGGCCAGGGCAGAATAAACAAGATGATATCTTCCCTTCACCTAAACACTATTCTTTTAATATAGCCTAAGATCTCCATAATGTAGGCAACTAGGTGGCCCATTGGATAGAGAGCCAGGCCTGGAGTCAGAAAAACTCATCTTCATGAGTTCAAATCTGGTTTCACATACTTAGAAACTGTGTGATCCTGGGCCAGGCACTTACCCCTGCTTGCCTCAGTTGCCTCTTTTGTAAAGTAAGCTGGAGAAGGAAATGGCAACCCACTCCAGTATCTTTGACAAGAGAAGTCTACATGGGGTTATAGTCAGACATGACTGAAGCAACTGAACAGCTAGAACAACAAAGACCCCGAAGTGATGCAAGGAAGCCCAGCTGACGTGTTGTCCCCACAGTGATCCTACTTTAACAAACTTTCTTGCTACTCTCCAAGGGAGAAAGACAACATCTACCAGCAGGATCAGGGTTGGTGGGCTGCCTCCATGGCCATAATTGGCAGCACATGGGGGAGAGATATCCATGTTACATCTGAAGGCTCAGAGCCCCTCTGCACTCAAACGTTTATCATTTGAGACAAAGAGCCATTATAATACTAATGGGAACCTTCCCTTGAAACTATAGGACGAGTAAATTGACAGTATTTTCTAAATTATCTAATAAGGAACACAGAGTAAGAGAGTAGAAAGGAAGAGCAAGAAAGTAGGAGATCTAATTCTTCTGGTAGCATTCCAGCAAGAACCTGAACGAGGGGAAGAGGAGATGGAGCCGACCCACACCAGTCAAACCAGTTTTTACCGCCTCAAACCCAAG
Organism: Pseudocheirus occidentalis; assembly: GCA_028646575.1. Lineage (NCBI taxonomy): Eukaryota > Metazoa > Chordata > Mammalia > Diprotodontia > Pseudocheiridae > Pseudocheirus > Pseudocheirus occidentalis. The sequence goes on from JAQQSW010003854.1 coordinate 4,652, forward strand.
AAACTCCTTAAGACTTCAGGTGACAAAGCAGGTGTCAGTCTGCAGTGATGGAGGAGTTCTCTAGACCAAATTAAATCATAAATCTTGTTCTTCACCTGGACACAGGAACAAATAAAAGGAAGGGCAGTGCAAAGATCCCATAACTTTTTTGCCTACCATATCAATAAGGAGAACTCATTCTGGGCTTAGCGTTATGCTTAGACAGCGACATAAATCTTGAGTGTATAAAAGAATGCTGAGCTAGTGACAGAAGTCAGGAATAGCTGAGTTAGAAACCAGTCTCAGATACTCACTTTGTGAGTCTGTACGAGTCACTTAACCTTTCTAGGCCTCAGTTGCTTCATCTGTAAAATAGGAATAATCATATCACCTACCTTAGAAGGTTGTTGTAATGACAGAATAAGATAATACATGTAAAATTCTTTGCAGATCTTAAAGTATACAAATACTAGACACTATTATTAGTAATAATAGCAAATGTCCCTGTATTAACTGTTATATAACTCTTCTTTTTTCACAATAAAAAGGCTGAGAGTCAAAAAGGTGAGGCTGCTAAGCCAAGATGAAGTCTCATTAAGTGACAGGTTCTGCATTAGATCCTGGGTGTTCTCCTAGAACCAGGTTTGAACTAAATGATCTATCATTATAAATTTGCCCACGGCATGATATGAGTATGTCTCACTTTCCACCTCCTGAACCTAAGTTTTAGCTTCACAGGCTTTACTCTTCAGAACTGATTCATTAATTTCTTGTTGGTAGTTGCAAATTCAAGAAGTATTTTTCTGTACAAGAACAACATCTAGTATGAAAGAAGGCAATTTCAGCCTATCCAGTAACTACATGTGAGAACTTCTTCCCTCTGCACATCAATGGGGTCAACTACCCTACACCATATTGTATGGTACCCTTTTGTGTACCCTTTTATGTATCCCTTTTTCCCTTTAAAGGATGAATACTTGATATTTTATTTTCCTTTCTTTTTTCTTTTTTGGAGGGGGTAAGGCAGGGCAGTTGGGGTTAAGTAACTAGCCCAAAGTCACACGGCTAGTAAGTGTTAAGTATCTAAGGCTGGGTTTGAGGTCAGGTCCTCCTGACCCCAGGACTGCTGTTCTTTTCACTGTGCCATCAAGCTGCCCTTTGATATTTTCTTTAGCCTAATTTCACTTGCAGCTCCCAGCACCTGAGGAGGTTTTGCCCAGGGAACAGCATGTCTCCCCCTATCCAACCAGCCTACTGCTCTCATTTTTGGGAAAGCTGAGGGAGACCTCAAAAGAAAAGAAAAACCTAGCCCTGCTAACCACCATCCCTCCAAGTCAAAAAAGTCACTCCCCCAAGCCTCTTTCTATCCATTCATTCCAAGCAGTTGGCCCTTTGTTCCCCTTCCTGTCTCTTAGTCCAACATTCCCAGGCCTAGCCTGGGCTCAAGGCATATTTACTGCCATAAACAGGACAAGGAAAAATCAAGAAGACCCCTGGAAGAATTTATCACCTAATGGTCCCCTAACTAACCCAGTCCTCTTTCACCAGGCAGGCAGGAAGGAAAGTAGTAAAGAGAAAGAAAGGAGAAAAAAGGGAATTCCAGAAGAGGAGCAAGAAGGAAGGAAAGAAAGAACAGAAGGGAAAAAAAGACTTTGCCACCCACCACACATATTGATACTCTGACAACTACACAGAGAGAGACAGAGGCAGAGAGAGAGAGGCAGAGAGAGAGAAGGCAGAGGGCCAGGTAATGCAACAGAGAGCTGCCTGGCTGTTGCTCTTGTTGTTGCTGCTGTAGACCCCTGGGTGTGGATCAGACCAGGAGAGGAAGGAGCCCTGAAGGCCAGGGATCGGCCTTGGGTGGCCAGGATACTCCCCACCTTACAAGATCCATCTGTGCAGGCATCTGCACCAGCATAGGCAGACATCCAGCTAGATACCCACTGAACTCTTTGGCAGGCCAGGCTGCAAGGACATGGGAGGAGTATTTCAGAAACTGTGGGACAGAAAGGAAAGGAGATTTCTGAATGTCTGGATGAGGGGCAAACAACCAATGTCCACTGGCAGTAGGAAACTTTTCCCACATTGGGCTGCTGGGAAGGGCAGAGGGGCAGTCACTCAGAGAGGCAGACAGATCATCCAGGATAAGGAGAAAGCCTGGAGGTGAAAGAAAGAAAACAAAGGAAGAAGGGCTGCATGCCACTAAGTCATCCGTGTTCTCTGGTTCAAAGAACAAATCAGGAGGTGGGGATGAACCTAGAAAAGCTTGGGATCCTCTGGGTCTGGTCTATACCAGACAGAACCCAGTCCTCCGTCAGCTCCTCGAGGTAACTTTGCCTTTCCCCTGTGCAATGGAAAAGAAAAGGAGACTTGTTCTTTTGAGTTTTCTTGTGGGATCTCAATCCTTGCCCTACCTCCATTCCTCCGCTCACCCCACGTGTTCAGAAGGCAGAAAAGAAATCCGATCCTCAGTATCCCTGGGAAGCCATGCTAAACAGGCATCCTCTTTAGGCTTGTTATTGGGGTGGAGAAGGGAGGGTGACCAGAGGAAGACAAAAGAATCCTCACTTCTCATCTCCTTTGGACCATATTGCAAGTGCCAAGTGCAGAAGCTCTTCAATTTCATAGAATCAGAGCTATCCTCTCTTTCTCTTGTTTTTCACTTCCCTTATTCCTACATCTGAGCTGCCTTTTTCAGAATTCCTTCCCTGGCATCATATAACCCTGTAATGACTCCCCCCCTGGCTCTGAATGAAGGTCAATATTAATTCTTTCTTTTTTTGGTTAGCAACACCAAGGGTTTGATTTTTTTTTTTTAACTCAAAAGGACCATTCCTGCACTCACTTCTCAAAGAGCCCTATTCCCTGAGTGGGCATTGCATCAGTCAAAGTGGGAACTTCAAAAGACTTTCCCTTCAAAAAGGCACAGCTCTCTCACTGCTCCTGGGCCATCTCCAGTCCTCCTGATGGATCTCTGGCCTCTGAACCCAGGTGGCTCTTGGAGACAAAGTGAGTCTGATGACTTTGCTCATCCCTGACTAACTCAAATCCAATTCAGTTGTAAGTCATGTCCTCCTGTCCTTGATGATTTATGATCCACATCGAGAAGGAAGGATAAACCTAGACCCTTGATGCCTCTCTGAATACTCAGGGTCCAGGGATCCTACTGGTAATTGCCACGTGTGCACAGCAAAACGATTTTTTATCCATCTGTGCCTTCCCGTCCCAAAGAAATCATCAAGAAACGACTCAAATGGATGAGGTGGGGTGAGAGGAGGGGCAGGGAAATGGGCTCTACTCGAGTCAGAGCAAAGAGCATCCAGCGGTAAATCGTCAGACGTCGGATTAGGGTGAATTGGAGGCTCTCGGAGTCTGCACTGGGTCTTATTTGTGGCTGGGTACATGTAGACCTTGGCTTCTGGAAGAAGAGACGATACGTTAGACGCCTCTGGTGGACCCTGTTGCCTCGTGGGGCTCCCAGCGGGTTGCCCTGGCTCAGGGGCCTCATCGGAGCAGTCCTTGGCTGCGGAGTGGGGGCCTCCTAGAGGTGTGCTCCTTCTTAACGCGCCCAGGACTATCGCGCCCATTCTGCCTCCTGGCACCTCTGCCTAACGCCCCATCCCGCCACTGCCTTCAACTTCGATGAAGGAGCCCGTTCCAGGGAAACCGGCCCTGGGCTCAGGTCATCCCTCCCATCCATCTAGCCCTGGATGCTTCGTCCAGTCTCCAGGACGAACTTATCTGCCCAGGTCTCTGGCAAGACGAGGGTCCGCAACAAAAGGACAGAGCGCGTATAACGGTCCCTGGTCTACGGGCAGAGGATCTCTGAGTGCAGTTTGGGCTGAGTTTATAGAGAGAAATCCCTCACTTCTGATTGCCTTCACGGAGGCTCTGCCAGCCAATAGCAAACGGGACCAAACAAACGTCACTGGTGACTGGGCAGAATGAGCAGGCACAGGTAAGGAGACCACAACTGAAACTGACGCGGAGGAAATTCCAGCAACAACCTACTCTATGGAGCGAGTCTCCCTTCCTCCCATGATCCCCCCGGGACACGCGGCTCTTGTGCTCCCGGCTTGAACCAGAGAAAAAGAAGGTCCCAGCCCTCAGCCCTTTCCTGATGGCCTTCCAGCTTCCGGCGCTCCTCAGTGTGACCCTTTCCCGTCCTTAGGAGTTCGCAAGAAAATGTCCTTCACCCCAAATTAAGGGCGTCTGCAGAGGGAAGAAATTCGCGGACTAGTCTGTGGAGGGCTGGGTGGCCACCTCCGTTTTAATGCAATCCATCCCAGCTGTGACACAGGAAGAGTCTGGTAACCTCCCCAGGCCATGCAGATAAGGAAGCAAGGGGCCCCAAAATAAAGAGTAAATTAGAGTCCAGTACATGGAATTTGGGCTCGGAATAAAAGACTTTGTGTCACCAAAAAAAGGGGGCGAGTATATGGCACAGTGGTAGAATGAAGGACCTGGAATAAGAAAGACCTGAGTTATAATTTAGGCCTCAGATATACTAGCTGTGTGACACTGAGCAAGTCACTTAACCCTGTTTGCCTCAGTTTCCTAATCTGAAAAAATAGGCTGAAGAAGGAAATGGCAAGCCATTCCAATTTCTTTGATAAGAAAACCCCAAAAGGGGCCACAATGAGCCAGACACAACTCAATAACAAAAGGAAAGAGCTTAATTATTAAAATGGGGAGGAGTACCATTTCATCATAAGGTTGGATTCATCATCAGAACTAAGGCTGGTTCTGAACTGCCTGAGATAAGAAGGTGTGAATTCCTAGTAACTTCCCACCCCCCTCTCCTAGAAACAAAGAATCCAAGCACATTTGATAGGATTTTCCCTCTTTCTTGTCTCATCACCCAACTAGGAAACCATGAGACTTCACATTTTATGGAGAGCATTAGGTCACCCCTGGAAAGGATACCAGAGATAATCTTCTTCATTTTACAGATTAGGAAACTAGAGACCAATGATGATGAGAGATTTTTCCAAGGTCATCAAGACAAGAAGCAACACAATTGAGATTTACACCGTCATCTTCTCATTGCAGATACAATTCTTTTTCCCCAACCCCAGGCTGGGCTAGAGAGAGTCCTGAATGAGCCTCCTCTGGGGAAGGACGCCTGGCTCCTTCAGAGCATAGTGGAGTCTGCCCTATGGGGAAAAAGGAAGAGCTGGAGGATCCCGTTTCTTATCATTTTCTGCTACCAGACCATTCAGATCAAATCCCTTCCCATCTTTCTTCTTTGGATCCCAATGGAGCTTAAAAAATTTTTCTCCTTAAAAATCCAACCCATTGTGTTCTCTTCTCCACAGCACAGCTGTCTGGTGCTCCAGTTTTCTAGGGAAAATGTAGACAAGTCCTGAGATTTTTCCATTCTTTCAGTGACATCTCTCCTGCAAAAGATTAGGAAGCAGTCACCTCAGCCCTTCTCTCCCTCAGTTACTAACACAGCTTTACAGACTTTCCCTCTCCTTGTCATTCTCAGACAAGACCACTTCTTAAACACCTTTCTGCTTCTTCCTAAGGTCCCTTGTCACTTGCTGGGTCATGATACCCTATCCTTCCTCTCTGCTGGCAATTCATTTCCCAGGGTACTGTCTCCCTTGATCCTCCTCAAACCCAAAGTATCCATGATTTTCCCCTCCCAACATCCAAAAGGCAGCTGCTTTCTTGGGCATCACTGGGTACTGCCAGTCCCGGATATCTGAATTTTCTGTTCCAGCATGACCCTGTACAAAGCCCTGCCTGCAATGCCAAGGTCCCAACCCCCTCTACCTGTCCAAGGAGCAACATAAATCTATAGAGTCCATTAAGGCCACCTCTCTGAGCCCCCTGCTCTTCCCCATGGAAAAAGGAGGGGATGCGGTAGGAGTCTTAGCACAGTAACATGGGGATGGTACAGACCAGTAGGGTACTATAGCCAACAAGTGGATGCAGCAGCCAGAGGCCTCCAGCCTGCTTAAGAAGCATTATCACTGTAGCTGAGACTCTCAGACAAAGTGAGGCCACTCTCTTCAATCACCCTTCGACCCTCTGTGCCCATGCCCCGGCTCCTCCAAAATTCACATCACACCCAAATTGAGACCCAGCTACTGACATGGCCCCAGGTCACTATCAAAGAGCTTAATGTACTGAACCCTGCTAAGATTTTAGAAACTATCCCTAGCCTTGAGGCAGACCAGTCTAACACCACTGACCACAGCTGCATCATGATCTGGACCTGCTGAGCCCAAGAGTCAGCCTCCAAAAGACACCCATCCCATGCTGACCTCATAGATTTTATTGACAGCTCCTGCCTAAGAAACCCAGGGGGACAAGAGGCTGAAGGTTATTGCATCACCACAGTAACTGAGGTACCAGAGTCAGGTCCCCTGGCCCATGCTCACTCTGCCCAACAGGCAGAGCCAGAGGCAGGGTCAAGAGCCTGTGAACTGGGAAAGGGACTAAAAATCACTGTCTACACAGAGAGCAGGTACAGTCTTGGGGTGGCTCATGAATTTGGAGTGCTGTGGAAGCCTCCATTAGATAGCCAATAAAAAAACAGTCAGCCCAACTCTAGGTTATTGGAGTGTCTGCTGCTTCCTAAGCAGGTGACTGTTGTCAGAGCTGCTGGTCACTCTCATGAATTCAGCCCCAAGGCCCAAGGAACCAACTGGCTGACCAAGCAGCCAGAAGGGCGGCTCTCTCACCCTCGATCCCTATAATGGTCTCCTGAATCTCCCCATTGTAGCCTCACACGTTGATCTAGTAGCTTTAACAGAGGCCTGAGTCTTGGTCTCTCCAGAGACAATGCACCAGTGGGAACTTCCAGGGCTCACCTGAGCATCTGAAGAGAGGCTCTGAAAGCACAGGCACCTGGCTGTCTTCCCCTACAGGTTGCATTGGCCACCTTATCATGTGTCACTGGGGACCAGACAAGCTTTATGAACTTGCTTCTCAGAACCGATGAGGAATATTCAAAAAAGAGGCCACGGAAGTTTTGTCCGGATGTCAGTCCTGTCCCCAGCACAGCCCCTCCAAGCCCTTCAGGCCTCCCCAAGACCACTTCCTGCTTCTCTTTGTCCTTTGAGATCTGCCTGATTGACTTCATCCACCTGCCCCCATGCCAGGATCTAAGTCCATCCTGGTTATGGGCTGTTCACAGCCTGAGGCCAGTCCTTGTATTTTGCCTGGTGATTGGTTTTACTGCAAGCCTATACAACGTATGGCCCACAGGCCACTTACAACCTGCCAAAGGATTTTCAGAGGTCTTGAAAAATGAAGAGGAAATAAAAGAATGTAAAGATGTAAGGACTACTTTGTCCAAGCCTTCCTTAACCACTTTCACCTGTCACTCCTGTGACTGTGATGCAACTTGGCAGGCGGGTTGGGAGCACACACCCTGTCCTGTTTGTCACATGACCCTCACCAACCAACCACCATCAGTCTGTCTCTAGTCTGAGAAGAACGACTTCATGACAAATAAAAATCTTAAACAGCAAGTATATTTAATCGATATTAATTGAAATGTCCATTTTAATATGGTTTATTTACAAAATAATTCGATCATTAATTTTACCTTTACTTGGAAAGTGAGTGACTAAAAACCTGTCTGGGCCCTAAGAAGTTGAGCCTTTTTTAATTTTGGCCCCTACCTACTGCCAATTTGTATAGGTCTGATATGCTAGAAGAGCCCTCTGTGGTGACACTCCATGGAAACTCGGTGGAAGGGACCTTTCCAGGTGCTACTCTCCACCTCCACCGCTGCCAAACTCCAGGGGATCGGCTTGGGGATTCATCTGTCCACCCTACTCTCCACCCCCACCCCTGCGTGGACATCTGAACCATTGAGAGACCTTACCCTGTAAGGGCCTGGAGAAGACAACATCCAAGGCTCCCCAAGAGTCTGGACAAGGCCTGAGAGAAGATCACCCCCCTTCCTGAGCCCTCACATGCCCAGCATTGCCACCCATGCCTCTTGTCCACCCTAGCCTAGGTGGTGCCAGCTGTACCACTCCATTCTGCCTCTCCCTCCCCCTACTTTGGTCTCCCTTCTGACCTGCTCCCTCTGCTTGCTTACAGTTGCTTTGCAATAACATCCCATCTCTAAGGATGCCCAGCTATGGAAGAACGAAATTCAAGCCCATGTGGAGGCTGGGCCAGGAGGCAGTCAGGCTGTTTAACCTGTCCAGCTGCTGGTTGTGCATTGACCCCCTGGGGCCACTTCAGTGTGTCCTGTCTCTGCTGAGGACTTGGGGTCTATTGAATTAGTAACCCAGGCCCACCCCAGCAAGGGCCTGAGATTTTCTGAGACTGGAGACCCCAAAAAAACCATTTGTGATTCAGGGGGCAGACCAAACTAGGTCTGCTAGAAAGTTCAACATTTTCCTCAGTGCCCCCTATTTCCAGAAGCAGTTGTGTAAGCCCACATTCACCTGGCTCTTAACAGCTCTCAGGGTCCAGTCTTTTCTGAGGCCAACTAGGCCTCCTCAGCTCCCCATCTTACCCCTTCACCCCCACCCCCCGCCACTGCTTTTTGCTATTTATGGAATCACTCCTCTGGAAACCCCGTAGGGTGTAGGGAGCCTTGATCCAGCCCAGTGTAATTACACAATCTAGGTTACTCTGGATGAGCCACGCCCAACCACAAGAGGAGGCTCAAATTTAGTCTATGAGGACCTGCCCTCTCCTCAGATCCTTGGAATGAATACAACCCAAGGTGCCTCTGTCTCATTCCTTGTACCAGTGACGGGTTCCTCATCAATACCACTTTCTCTGCCCAGACCTGCTTGGAACTTTGGCCTGGAAAAATGGGAACAATCATTTACTGGGATCACTACAGAGGGCACCTTTGGGCAAAACACAGGTATGGCCCTACTTTCAATGGTATGGCCAATAACCCCTGACTAAACCCTTCTAGGGACATTCTTTTCTCCCAGTCCTGGCTAGTGTACAATACTTCCAGAGACCTGAGCAGGACCTTCTTATTTGGCCTAGGGTCTGGGGTTAGCTTCAAGTCCCCAGGTTCCCTCACATTTTCCCTTACCTTACTATCATCTCTGGCAATGTCCCTTTAGCGTACCCTACCTTCCTGGTGGATGGGGCTGGGTACCATTGTTCATGCTGTACTCAACCTCTGGTATATGCCAGGACCACCCTGATACCTCTGACACTCCAAGGCCTTGTAACTACTGAACCCCATACTCAGGTCATATCCAACTTCTCATAGCACATGATCCTGGCCCTAAACCTTATCACAGGCAGCAGGATCCTGGCTACTATGGGGATGGAAACAGGAGGTCTTATTTCCGCAAACGAGTTTTTCAGAAATCTGTCTTGAAAGACAACTGACCTGAGAGCAAGAGTGGTGAGAACCTAGAAGGATGAAACAAACTCCTTGGCCAGAGCAGTCTTGCAAAATTGGTGGGCACTCTATGCCCTTCTTGCCACTAAAGGGGGCATGTGGTGCTTTTCTGCTGCGGCCAGCACAGTCTAGGCCTAGCTACCAGTTGAGGAAAATAGAGAGAGAGAGTAAGAAAAGCTTAAAGCTAGCTGGCTTACCAGAGAGAAACAGAGAGACGGGGATGGATTTCATAGTCTATTTATTCCAGAGCTATTCCATACCAATCCAATGATACAAGAAAATCATAGGGCTTATATTCCTTATTGCATCTTAGGCCTTACCCATCCCTCGACCTCAGCCCAAGGTTAATCAGTCATCCAGATCTTTATCCTAAAACCACCTCTGGGGGCACAATAGATCAGGAGTCCCAGTCAGGGTTTGCAAATGTACATACTTTAGATATTCAGGAGGCCAATGAGAGCATCCACCCAACAAGATTATACTATCCTTGCCTATCTGCCCAGTGCCCTTGTAGAATTGGGGTGCTAGTGTGCCAGGACCTCTGAAGGTCTTGGCCCCCAACATCTCCCCCAATTTATTTATTTTTAGGAGAGGGGAACATCCCATTAAC
>JAQQSW010003855.1:0-14589 GCA_028646575.1 Pseudocheirus occidentalis
TATAAAAGGAATACTGTGGAGTTCCGGGAGGGAGGGAGTGCACTAACAGCTGAGAGGGCCAGAAAAGCCTTCATGTTTATGGTGGCACTTGAATTGAGTCTTGAAAGAAACAAAAACAAAGAGGTGGTGATAAAAAGAGAGGTACTCTAGACACAGGGGACAGTCAATGCAAAGGCATGGAAATAGGAAATAGTGTCATGTATTGAAGAATTAAGTAGGACAGTATGACTAGAGCTCAGTGCTAGGAGGGAAGTAACGTATAAGAAGACAGGAAAGGTAAGAAGGGATCAGGACATAGAGATTTTTTTTAATGTCAAAGAGAGTAGAGTTTATATTTGATTCTGGAAGCAATAGGAAACCACCAGAGTTTATTAAACAGCGACAAGATGCTCAGACTTGCATTTTGGGTTTTTTCCCATATTTTTATAATATTTTATTTTTCCCCCAATTACATGTTAAAACAATTTTTAACTTTCTAAAAAAGCTTTGAGTTCCAAATTCTATCCCTTCCTACCCTTCCCCCCTCCCTGAGACTGCAAGCTATGTGATCTAGTTAATACATGTGCAGTCATGTAAAACATTTCCATAATCGTCATTTTGTTGAAGATTCACATAAGGAAAAAAGAAAGAAGATAGCATGCTTCAGTCTGCATTCAGACAGTTTCAGTTCTTTCTCTAGAGGCAGATAGCATGCTTCATTGTGAGTGAGTCCTTTGGGGTTGTCATTGCATTTTGAGAAAATCACTTTGTGACAATATGGAAGATACATTAGAGTAGGGAGAAACTTAAGGCTGGGAAACCAGCTTAGAGGCTATTGCAATAATCTAGGAGGGGAGTAAAGCAAACTAGGGTGGTGGCTATGTGGAGAGGAGAGGACATGTGAAAGAAATGTTGTAGAGATAGAAATGACAAGATTTGCCAAGCAGTTGGAAATGTAGGGGGAATGAGAGTAAGGAGCTGAGGATGGCACCACGGGTAAAACTAAGGGACTGGAAGAACCATTACCTTGATGGTAATGGGGAAATTCAGAAGCAAGGGGGATTTGGTGGGGAGGAGGTAGGAGGGGGGGATGGTATATGAGTTCTCCTTTGGACACATTGAGTTTGAGACAGCTACAGAATATCTAATTCAAAATATCTTCTAGGCAAAGGAGATCTATTCTGATGAGACAAAGTAGGATTGGATATTGCGAAATTGAAAATTAGAAGAAGATGTGATCATAGTGGGTCAATTATCTGAAAAAGATTATATGGGATGGGACAAAAGGTATAAGTAGTGAGGCTGGGATCCACACAGAGAACAGTCACTTCTTTATCAGAAACTGGAGCAAAGGAAGAAAATGGGGAACAACGTCAAGGGGATTTTATATGCAGAACAGGGGAGTAGAGAGAGCTCCTGAATAACTTCTTTCTTAGCAAAGTATCATCAGAGGCCCTTTGCTGAGAGAAAGGGAAAAGGAAAAGTGTGTGGAAAGCTATAGCAAAGGAAAAAAAGATTTGGAATAATCACAGAGAGGATTTAAATTAGGGAAAAGCAGAGTGATTGTATCTCAATTGTAAGGACCTACAAAATAAAACAGATAACATATATTTGTGATGGTCTTCTGGCACCATTCATCAGCAGCATGCATGTAGGAGAAGAGAAAGCAGATGGCGGAGGTTGTGTAGTGCTGGGGTTTTGTAAGGGAAGCAACATGCTAGAATGGAAAGAGAATTTAAAGGACTCGGGTTCAAATTTCTGACTCAGATTATGTGATCTTGGTCGAGTCACTTCAGGCTCTGTTTCCTCACCTGTAAAAAGAGGGGATTAGACTAAATGACTTTTAAGATTCCTTCCAGTTCTAAACCCATAATCCTCTATTAAAATATAAGTGACAATTTAGCTAAAGAGGTAAGGGATGTAAGGGAAACATTATTTTAAGTCCCTTAAGGGTATCAACTATGTCTTTTTTTTAGGTTAGTGCTCCCAGCACCTGGCCTTGTACATTAATAGTGGGCATTTAATAAATATTGGTTGATTTAAGTTGAACTCTCCCTTCCAAGTATTAGATGAGATCTTTTTTGCTTACTAAACTTAGTGAATTACACAGCCTGATCCATAAAATATGCACATCACATCTCTTGAAAGTTAAGGAGAGCTGATAAGAATTTTTACAGAAAAATTCTCTGCTAATATGCATATTGTTTAAGTATATTAGAACAACATAAATACACAAATGTGAAAATACTGTGCATATCAGTTGTCACAGATTAGCTCCAAAACTCAGATTTGAAGGCTCCCTTATGATTGCATGGGAAAACCTATACATCTCGCTGAGAGATTTTAAATATGGCACTTTGCAATTCCCAGAGGTACCTCTTGTTAGTAGCTTTGAGGAGAGTGTGGGATAGAGTTGTCAAGTAGGAGAATTTTATGGGCAGATGTACCAATGGGAGGAAGATGCTATTTAGTAGAAAAAGGCAAGGAATAAAATGAAATAAGAAAAATACCTTTAAGTACTTCTTAATCTAGAAATTGTTTTAAAAATAGGTTTTATATTTATTTTTATCTGTTGATTTTTTACTGAAATGTAGTTCTAGGGAACCAGAGATCTTAATAGCTATCTGGAAATAAAAATGAGAAATGTGTTCAATCTCTGAAAACCATATGTAATAAAAAAAATTTCCATAGTGAAGTGAAAATTACATGTGATTTCCATTTTATTGGCAAAATACAAGCCTTTAAGTTGATTGACTTCATTTATTCATCCACCAAGCAAGTATTAAATGCCTATTACATACAGATGGCTTGGTTCAGGTCCTAGAGTTATAAAGGCAAAACTAAAGCAGCCTCTGCCCTCCAGGACTTTGGAATTCTACAAGGAAAGTAGTATGTGCCCAGATAAATGAGTACAGATCACCTACAAAGTCCATAGAACTTAATCTCCATGAGGATGTCCACAAACAACTAAAAAGTGGGCTTTTCAGGAAAGACCTGCTGAAGGAGGTGGTCTCTGAGCAAATCCTAAAGGAAACTAGAGATCTCTTATCTAGAGAAATGTGAGATATAGCCTGAGATGTTGTTTGCATCTTGAGAGATTTTAACTATTGATCCTGATTCTTAAACAAATGCCCTTCTTTAACCCTTGCAGAGAAATGCACAGAGGGAGGATATTTGGAGGGATGGTGAAAGGGTTTTCTAGAGTAATTTTTCTGAAAACCCAAAGGGTTCAGAAATCAGAGTGCATAAAGTGATGCTAATGAATCCTTTCATCTGCTATTCAGATGAGCCATCATTCTTTTACTAAGATTAGCTTAATGCTAATAAAGGCATGGTTGATTTCCAGCCTCAATTCCTCCTTCTAGTGTGAATTTGAAATCAACCTGTCTTCTTAGTTATTAGTGAAAAGCAAATGAAATTCATTTTGGTGATTTGAAATTGGATCTTTATTGTCTAATTATAGTAGATTCATAGTAGATCCATATATTACTTGACTTGACTAATATTTTGCACAATTTAAATGTATAGAATCCAGTAAGTTTTCAGAGAATCTTTTGATAGATAAAACAATATCAAATCCAATTCTTCCCTTTGAGGCAAAACTTGCACAGACAGAAAAAGGTGCCCAGCCCAAGTAATTCCCATTACAACGATGGCATTAAATCTTCTCTACTTCCCTGTGTTGGGTGTACACTATGTTGCACTTACTAAGAAACCACTATTTCATGGTGATAGTCAGTGTTGCCCTATCCAGCAGCTACTTGCCCATAGTGGTGATTTTTTTTTTATATGTAGCTGGCCAGAAACTCTTACCTTACCTTTTCAGTATCTCCTTTGGGTGTGCCTTCACCACTCAGACTGAACTGTATGTACTGTGTATTGTAGAGGTGTGCAGTTAAAAATACGTTTACACTTGGAAATATTTTAAAAATATTTTAAAATGTTTTCCTTTGCAGAATCAGACACAAGTTTGGCAGAAGGAAGTGTCAGCTGCTTAGATGAAAGTCTTGGACATAACAGCAACATGGGCAGTGTTTCAGGCACCATGGGAAGTGATTCAGGTACCGCATAACTGTTGTGTAAACCTTAAAAAGTGTGAAATAAGACAACATATAGTAGGAAGAGTGGGGGCTGCTGCTTATACCCTACTTAGTGTATTTATGGAAGTGAAACAATTCTTTTTCGCTATGAGGTCGTTTTGGAACTTTGCCATATACCTTCTTTTGAAGTGTAACCTACAAAAGTCTTTCAGAACTAAATAATCTAATTTAGATTCAGAACCTGTCTTTTTGGTCTGGCACATTCTAAATTCCATAGAGTCATGGCTATTTTATTTATGAAATCTGTTATAATTTAATTTAATGCTTTTGGATTCTGTATTCCTTTTTGTACATGTGCCCAAATGCCCAGGGGCATATTTTTAATCCAAGAATTAATAAAGAATTGGCTAATGAGAGTTAAAATGTATGTGGTTTTGTAGATAATAATATAATAAAAATGCATATTCCAAAAGGACATGTAGAAAGGAAAAAGAACTTCATTTCTTTGTAAATATTGCTGGAAAAGAAACAGGAATTTCAAATGATTTGGTCATTTGGTATAGGGGAAAATATTTTCAAGGGTTATGTGAAGACCACTGGTAAAATTTATCTGCTGTTCCTATTTTGGAGTTAGGAAGGTGGCCATATTAGAGATGAAATATTCCAGTCCTTTTTGATTTTATAGCCTAGTGATGGAGAAACAGAATAAAGAATCTGTGTATATTTGGGAGTTCCCTGCCAAGCTCTCAAAAGAATCCCATAAATACAAAACTGAAGGGATTTTCAGAGAAATCACAGAAATACTGGACTGAAGAGGCAATATTTAGAATCGTCCCAGAAAGATAATTGTACATTGTTCTTAAAGATATCAAGAGGAGATTCATATTCTCTTTTGATCATGTTTCATTTTTCATAGTCTCATAGTCATTTCTCATACCTCTAAAATCTCAGTAGGAGAAATTATTTTGAATATCAAACTATGTATAATAATTTAAAATTATCTTTATTTTTAATTAGAAAGAATTCAGTTCAGTGTTTTTTATTTAATGTTTACTATCTACCTTTCCCTGTGGAAGACACTGTGGTGGTGAAATAAATTTGGAGTTCAAAAGGAATCAAATCCTGGGTCTGGCACATTAGATGACCTGGGCAAGTAACAACCTCAATTCTTTTTATCTATAGAATAAAGATAATAGTACCTTCACTGCCTGCCTCACATCAGGGATATTGTGGCTTAAATCATTTAAAGTATGACTTAAATATAAATAGTTATTATTGCTTATTTAATTTCACTCCCATTATTAGATAAAAGAGTGCTATTGTAGAAGGAGAGCTGACCCCAGAACCAAGGAAAACTGGGTTGGAATCTCACCTTTGACACATAATGGCTCTAACCCTGGGCAAGTTGGCTAGGGTCTTAGTTCTCTGGTCAATTCTCTAAGACTACAAGTTGGAGAGAAGTGCCAAATTGCAATGGTAAATGGGATTTCCATGTCTGGGAATTCTCTGTACCAATGAAATTGCATAGAAAGTAGGTAGGTATTTCAGGGCAGCTAGGTGTTACACTAAGTAAAGCATTGGCCCTGGAGTCAGGAGGACCTGAGTTCAAATATGACCTCAGACACTTAACACTTACTAGCTGTATGACCTTGGGCAAGTCACTTAACCCCGACTGCCCCCAAAAGCAAAAAAAAAAAAGTAGGTATTTCAATCATATATTTTGAGTACCTACCATCAGAAATTGAGGCTGTTACTTCCCCAATCACCATACTAATAATGTCAAAGGGCTAAAAGAGAGTGGGGGAAAGATTGTTTCAGATTGGGAATGAAGAATAAGTGGGTGGATGGAGAATAAGGTGGTATAATCAGATACCTTTATGTTTGTTCCAAAGTAGAGAAGTAATTGAGTAAATATGGTAGTAGCGCTCTGGCCTTACCAGATGGGAGTAAGAAATATGCGGATAGTTTTTGGCCTTCAGCATAAATGGAAGATGAGAGGATCGCTTCCACTGAAGGGAATTTCAAGGAAAATAATATCATCAAGTGAAATAGTGATGTGGGAAGTAGATCTGAGGGAAGCTTCCTAGTGGATTAAATAAGGAAAGAAAATACAAGAGGACATAATACAGGATATCCCAAAAGTCTGTGCAGAATTCAACTATTAAAGCTATGCAAACTGCACTATGATTTTTGGGGGGACTCCCTGTATATTACAGTATGATAATATCTAGGTCCATTAGTTTATTAACAGGGGTGAAGGAAGTAGGTCATTGGGAGGTTGAATAGGTACATTTATTAGGAATAAGGAATAACAGTGGGAACAGTTTGTTTTAGGAGTTGTGTAGAACTAACTAGCTCAAAGTTTCATGGATCCCTGTAAACTTTTCTCACTAGGTAGTAGGTTTAGCTTAATAGTTTAATGAGGAAAATGATTTAAGATCTTACCAAATGCTATTTGTGTTTTATAACAAGCCTAATTTCCAGCTAGATTTCACAGTGATGTATATTAAGTACATTCATGGACTGTGATTCTCTTTAAGCTTCTGATTCTTAGGTTTATTATTATTTATCTAAGTAAGGACTCTTCAACAACATTCATTCATTCAAGAAATATTTACTATGCATTTATAGTATTCAAGATAGTCTCCTAGATAGTCTCCTTTCATATCCTAGAGATATGAAAAAGTGTTTGATGAATTTTTTGTTCTGAAATGTAAGACTTGTTAAGTTCAGTCATAAACATATTTGTAAAATGCAAATTAGTCAGTCAGCTAACAATCATTTATTAAATACCTACTATGTGCCAGGCACTGTGCTAAATACTGGGGATACAAAGAAAGGCAAAAACAGTCCCTGCTCTAAAGAAGTTCACAGTCTAATTGTGGGGATGGGGAAAGAATAATCTGCAGATTCTTACATTTGCTAGTTTTTTTCCCCTTACTTCAGACATGAATTGGGGTTTAATCTTTAGCCTTGATAATAAAGACACACATTCATAGGTGCTATACTTTTGTCATTATTTAGATAATGATATCATAGATTTAGAATGAGAAGGAATTTTAGAAATAATTTATCACATTCCCAGCCTACCTTATTTTGCAAGCATGTTTCCTTGGTGACATACTTTACTATGGTTCATCTTTATAGTTCCTTGTTTGTTATGTATTGCAGTCTGCTCGTACTTATCCTGTGTCCCTCCATTGATCATTGAGTAATACTTGTTTTTAATTAATTCCTAAGAGACCCTAGAATTCCATGACCCATAGCCAAACAGTGCTCTGGTAAAATACTGCTTTTTAAAAGATGTGTCTTGGGGCAGCTGGGTGGTGCAGTAAATAGAGTTCTGGCCCTGGAGTCAGGAGGACCAGAGTTCAAATCCAGCCTCAGATACTTGATATTAGCTGTGTGACCTTAAGCCCAATTGCCTTGCCTCTCCCTCTCGAAAAATATGAAAATAAAAAGGCGCATTTTTATTTTGGGGAGAAGTTTGAGGTTATAAAAGGAACTTTGTAGTTTACTGAAAACAAATTATCCCATTTTCCTCTTATTTAATTCTGAACTTATCTATTATTCATCAACTTTACTATTTGTTCAAAATATTTACACTGATGGGTAATCTCTATTATCCATCTAACTGTTTCATCATCTGGACAATAGACATTCTTCATCTGCTTGACTTTTTCTACACAAAGGATAAGGTTAAATTCTTCAGTCATTATGAGTCTTTACACTGTTCCAGGGCTTCATGCAAAGAAAAAGCAGTGTTATCTGAAAACAGGAGCGTTTGGGGGACCTCATTGTCCAGAAAAAAATCCCTCTTCAACTTGGACACTGAACTGCATCTCCTTCATGAAGGGGACAAATGTGTTTGGCGGGCATAAATCTCTTTATTTTATCATAACTTGATATTTATAGTCAAAGAATCATCAAACACGGTTATCTCTATTATACCTTTCAAGAAATCTTGAATTAACATGTCAATGGAAAACACCTTGTTAGAAGATACTTTAAGGCAGTGTTCTGGAGTAAAATGCCTTTTTAATGATCAAAAAGAGATCTTATATCTTAGGCATCAACCAGTCAATTGTATAATGGTAAAGATATGGCATATAATGGAATATTTTATGCAGTGTATCTGTCACCTTCTAATACCCACATTGAGGATGCACTTGATATATTCCCTGAAAAATTATATATAGATTAGAAAATAGTTTGTAATATAAAAGTAGACATTTAGTACAATAATAATTGTTCTCTTGGTTGCCTTTTTTGGCACTAATATGGTTTTTTTCTTGCTTTTAAACATCTTCCGCTCTTTCAGATACCTTAGGAAGCAATCCCTCAATATCACCACAATTGTATTGCCTCAAGCAGTCTTCTCTCCTAATACACTGGTCTAATCTAGCTGCTTTTATCATGCTTGTGGGTTTTTTCCTACCATTTCTTCCATTTGTATAATTTCTACCTCTTCTTTAAGCACAGCAGGGCTATGACATTAGAGACTAGATTTGTTGGCTGACTTGTTCTTGATGGTTGAAAAAAAAAGGTTTCTTAGAAAAATCTTCACAGATCTTTTCCATTTTTCTTCTGTTTGTTGTTATTACATTTTCTTAATTGGATCTGTTTCCAAGCTTTTTTCAAATTGATTTTACCCTTTGCTGTTTTTCTCTATTTTATTAGGTAATGAGGTTCATAATCTGTCATCTTTGAGAGATTTTATGAGCAAATTTATATTTTAAACCCCTATTTCCCATGGTGATCATTTCTTCCACTTGAGAAATGAAACATTTGATGGTGATAAAGATAGTTTTTAGGCCTTTTGGGTTTTTTTTCACCTCACAACTGATTTATATTGTTTAAAGTGCTATATTCAGATGCCATCTAATTGTCTGTGTCTATATCCTTCTCTCCATATCCTGTCTAGTTTGAATAACTCTGGACTGATTTGTTTCAGTTGTATACCATATCTTTTTTCTGATTTTTAATTTTCTAGCTTTTTACTAATGTTGATATTTCTTTAACAATTTGGTGTTTGATGGAACCCACAGTTGATTCAGTAATGATTCCATATCACTTATCTTCTGTATCTTAAAATAAATCATTTTTTCACTGTTAATTGGTGCTTGCTATGTCTACTGCGTACTAATTTTCTCTTTGAAGAAGATATACAGATATGAGGCTTCCACAAGTATTAGGCTTCTTCAATTCCTTATTTTTGATTTGTATTTTTCAATATATTTTACTATAGTTTTCTTCCTTATTCCCATCTTTGTACTGAAGTTTCTGAGCATCAGATTATATATTGATATAATTTAAAGCATCTTATTAAGTTCTTTCTTACAATTTTGGTACGTCTTCATCTTCTGAAGCCAATGTTGGTGAGTTTAAAAATACTTTTCATAAGTGGGTAAGCTAGATGACACAGAGGATATAGTAATATCCCCGGGGTCAAGAAGACCTGAGTTTAAATTTCACCTTAACCACTTCCCAGTTGTGTGTGACTCTGAGTTAAGTCAGTTAACTTTTCTAGACCTCAGTTTCCTCATCTGTAATATGGGATGATAATAATAGCACCTATTCTGTGGGTTGTTATGAGGATCAAATGAGATTTTTGCAAAATTCTTTATAAACCTTAAAGCACATATAAATTTAGCTATTATTGTTGTTGTTATATGCTCATCAATATGAGAGAATAAAATGTCCCATGAAGTATTTCTTGTTGTATTTGAGCACAGAACAAAATCAACTCTGCCGATTCTTGTATTTGCATGTCCAAGGAGAAAGTCTAAGCCTTTTTTTCCCATTTGGCTGCCCCCTTTTTTTCCTTCTGATTAGTTTATAACAAGAATATAAAGATTAATGCAATTTAGTTCCTTCAGTAATATGCTGGCACATCCTATGAATGTTTCATTGTCCCTTCATCTTCCCAAAGAATGCCAGTCCTCTTGATCCATTCTGTATGCATGCCTAGCTAGTCATTGATCAAGTATATCACATTTAGAATACCAACATAGTAGAAAAAAATTTAGATAATATCAAAACAATGTGATTCTAAGCATCCTATCTGATCCCTCTTTCCTGATACTGGCACTGTCACTACAAGAAGCAGAAGGTTAGACACATAGCACTGGGGTTTATTTTTGTTTCATAGGTTTCATAGACCAAAAAATTTCATCACCAAATGGCCAGCTCTATTGGTGATGGACCTCTCATACATAGCTAGGATGGACCTTCTTGAAAAGTGGACTCAATCTGTTGCTGGGATTGTGCTCAAAAGTCTAGAATGGTAGAAGCTACCAGTTTTTGCTCTTTTAGGAACTTTTGAGAACCCCATTTCACCCCCAGGGAGAGGCATCAGAGGCATCAGAGTAGGACTTAGTGAGGGCCTGTTTCCATCTATGTGTATTATACACCAGAACCTATATAAAACCAGTTGCGCTTTTGTAAAGGTTCCTCATCACATAAAACAATTTTCTTTCTGACTCATTCATATTGCGTTAAAATGATTCTCACAAAATCTTAATGTTTTTAGCATTAAATATTTGCTTAATATGTAGCTATTATTCCCCATAGATTTGTAGATAATACATTTCAGCCTGTCCAGCTGGAATGGTGTACTTTTCCATCATTACTTATTTTAGGTGGAGTTATGCTTTTTGGATTTCTAACACATGCAGTGACAGACCTTTTTTCTTCAAGAATAACTCAGCTGTCAAAATCAACTTGAGGCTGAAATTTGCCACATGGTGTGGTTCCAGTCGCATATTATTATTTAAAGAATATTTTATTTTAATTTGGACAGTTACAAGCTATAGAATTCTTAAAAGAAAGATGATTTTTATGTTTTCAGACTCAATATTTATTGTAGGGGGAGGATATTTTCAAAATCTTTGCACATTTAAAATGTCATTTTCATTAATTGATTTAACTTTCCTTAAGGGAATCAAATGCATTTTTAAAAAATACCCACAATAAAGCAAAATTCAAACTGATTTTTTTAAAAAGAAACTGGTTAGTAGCTTGGTTAAATGAAAATCAGCTAAATTCTCTACTTTTAACCACAGAGGGATGAAAATTCTTCTACTTTTGACTATAAACAGAAATTCTTTCTTACTCAACTAAGGAAAAATGATATGGTAAGAATCAGGCTGACCAGTTAGCAATTCCTGAGCAGGGCTTTTTATTTCAGTTTTCTATAAACATTGACTACACCTCTCATCCCTGCCTCCTCTGCTTGTAGTTATCCATCACATTTCATAGGCTTCAAAGGGACAGTAATAAATGGAAAACTTATATAAAAATCATGAATGACACTTAGACCTGACTATTTGAGCAGTAAAAAAATATCCACTTTGACTGGTTTATAGAATTTATAATAAACAAGAGTATCATATGGTGTTAAAATTAGAAAAGTTCCTGAGAAATTGAACAGTTGGGCAAGTCGCATAACTTTCTTTGAGACCAAATTTCATCTATAAGATATGTGGGGTTGAACTCAATGCTCTCCAAGTTCTAGTCCTCCAATGACATTGTATATCAATATGATCTATGCTCCCTTCTGGGAAAGAAGACTTATAAAGTCACTGTGTCTTTCTCTGAATCTTAATATCCACAGATAGGGTAGCATGAGTTGGGTAGGAAGAGTGGAAGACAACAGGAGGAACAATTTTATAAATAAATTTTAAAATACATGTAACTATTTTGATGGAAGCAGCATTTTTTTAATCTGTGCAAAAATGTATGCAGATTGAAATAAAACAAAAGAGAACTGATCTTGTTGATACCTTTTAACAAACTGTCTAGCTCAAACAGCAAATTAGCAAAAGTAAATACACTGATCTTGAAGTTAAACACTGCTTAAAATATATCTTCTCTTACAAATGTACTAGTTCTTATGCAAAAAGTATTTTTAAAAAGTGATGAATGTAGTTAAAATAAGTGAAATGTTAGTATTTTGGTGATCTATAAAGAGTTTTTTTTTGAAGAAGTAATGGTGTTCTTGGATAAGGGTTCACCTTAATGTAAATAATTTAAATGAATTATTAATAATTGTTAACTAACTACAAAATAAGCATAAAAAGAACTCAAAATATAGCATTTTAAAGTCTGGTGGGCTAGAATGAGAATTTGATGATACTGAAATTAAATGAATCAGACAGATGATCCAATGTTAGTTTAAATGTAATGCATCTGTTTGTATTCATTCATACAGAAGGCAAACTTCCTGCAGGGTTAGTAGATGACTATTACTAAGCACTGTTTGGTGTGAATTTTCCTACCGTTCAAATAGTACTATCAAAATAAGTTAAAATACATTTTGAAATGGAATCATCAGCAACTTTTTTTGAGGCTAATGGATTCTCTTTGGTTTTATTGGAATCATTGGTAGTGGAAAGAGCACTTATTGCATATGTAATATAATACTGATAAGTTCTACAATTTCACTTTTCTCTAGAGATTTCATAAAACTGGATGGATTTTTATTTAACTTGGAACAGTATTAACTTCATCTCAATGAGGCTATTTTTTTCTTTGAGAAGTAATACATAAATAGATTCAATATTAACAATTGTTCAACTCAGATGGTCTTTAAAACTTTCTAAAGGGAATGATATTGAAATAATTTTTTGACCCAAAGTTCCTTTTTTTTATATCTCGTAAATGCAAACTGAGAGCAGAAACTCCATCTGTGCGGCAGAGCAAGAAAAGGTTTGAATTAGACTGTACACAAAAAGGAATATGGGAGATGAGGCCATATCTCATTCAATGTTTGCTAGTATACCTCATTTGACCCTTCTTTTTTTCTCTTCCTTCTCTCCCCTGCCCCAATTTAACTTTGTTCAGAACAAGATGATAAGAAGAAAAGAGCATCTCCTGAGCCAGAACTGGTCCTAAGGTCTTACCAAATGGAAGTGGCCAAACCAGCTTTAGAAGGGAAGAATGTTATTATATGCCTCCCTACAGGAAGTGGGAAAACAAGAGTAGCTGTTTACATTGCCAAGGACCACTTAGATAAGAAGAAAAAAGCATCACAGCCTGGAAAAGTTATGGTGCTTGTGAATAAGGTATATAAATCACATCTAAATACTGGTTTTTCTTTTTTGTTTTGTTTTGTTATTCTAACTCATTGAAGCTTCACAACAATTGTTGTAACAATTCATCATAAAAGAATAGTTTAGTCAAAGGGGCTACTGTCATTCTTTTTCTCCCTTACACTTGAATAATAAGTAACAGCTAGCTTGTTACTCTTTTTTTTTTAAATTTATTTACTTTTATTTTATAACATTCAGTTCCACAAGTTTTTGAATTCCAAATTTTCTGTCCTCTTCTCCTTCCCCCTCCCGCCATGGCGGTATGCAATCTGATATAGGTTCTACATATATCTTCACATTTAACATTAGTCAAGTTGTAAAGAAGAATTGTAACCATTGGAATCAACGAGGAAGAAGAAACAAAACGAAACGAAACAAAAGAGAGAGAGCAAGTAGTTTGCTTCAATCTGCATTCAGACTCCGTAATTCTTTCTCTGGATGTGGATAGCGTTTTTCCATCATGAGTCCTTTGGAGTTGTCTTATATATTGCTGAGAAGAGCCCAGTCTACCAAAGTTAGTCATCACAGATACAATGTGTCTATAATTATGTACAATGTTCTCCTGGTTCCACTTCCCTCACTCAGCATCAGTTTATATAAGTCTCTCCAGGTTATTATGAAGTCCGTCTGCTCCTCATTTCTCATAGCACAATAGTATTCCATCACATTCATATACCACAACTTGTTTAGCCATTCCCCAAGTGATGGGCATCCCCTTGATTTCTAGTTCTTTGCCACCACAAAAAGGGCTACTATAAATATTTTTGTATATATAAGCCCTTTTTCCATTTGTATGATCTCTTTGGGATACAGCCCTAGAAGTGGTATTGAGGGCTCAAAGGGTACGCACATTTTTATAGCCCTTTGGGCATATTCCAAATTGCTCTCCATAATGGTTGGATCAGATCACTTCACCACCAGTACATTAGTGTTCCAATTTTCCCACATCTTCTCCACCATTTATCATTTTCCTGTGTTGTCATGTTAGCCAACTTGACCAGTGAGATATGGTACTTAAGAGTTGTTTTGATTTGCATTTCTCTAATCAATAGTGATTTAGAACATTTTAAAAATATGATTATAGATATCTTTAATTTTGTCTTCTGAAAACTGCCTGTTCATATCCTTTGATTTGTCACTCTTAAAAAATTCTCTTAATGCCCAAACCTCACATTTTAATGGTTACGATTTATGAATGCACAATGCATTTTTCCTTGAGACTATTTAATGTGTATACATAGAAGTTATCACAACATATTAACATTGATGATCCCAAAGGAGAAAAATGGAAATCTGGAATTAGATACTTTTTTTTGATAGAGGATTATCTCTATGTGCCCTTGGGCACAATGTGTGTAGAAGAGTAGAAAAACAATACATTACTTATATATACAAAGGTTTGGAATAGAGCATCCTGGCTAACTGGAAGTTCTGATTAACTGCAGGTTATATGTGATATGCATGGTTTATCAACTGAC
>JAQQSW010003856.1:0-14589 GCA_028646575.1 Pseudocheirus occidentalis
ATGCAGGAAGAGTATAATCTTGTTGGGTGAATGCTATCATTGGTTCCGTGAATATCTAAAGAAGTATAGGGCAGCTAATTTTCAAGTCTCATTTTTGACTCCCTGTTTGCTTGTGCCTCCAGATGTGGTCCTAGGAGAAAGTCTTTATGCATAATTAGCTTTGGGCCAGAGTAAGGAAGTGATGATTTCCCAATGAGAGTCTTTGTATTCAGGTTACATAAGAATCTCTGCTAAAAGGAATATAAGCCCTATGATTTTCTTGTATCCTTGGCTCTGTATGAAATGGTTCTGTAATAAACAGACTATGGAATACATCCTTATCTCTCTCTCTCTCTCTCTCTCTCTCTCTCTCTCTCTCTCTCTCTCTCTCTCTCTCTCTCTCTCTCTCTCTCTCTTTTATTCAGCTGGAAAATCTCTTTCTCTCTTTTTCATTCAGCTGGTAGCTAGGCCATGCAACTGTGCTGACTGCAGCATGATTTGTAGCCTACTTGTGGTATATAACATGTTCACAAATGAGAAAAATAAGATATTTACAAAATAAATTCATAGTGATTGAAGACAGGGCACATTAAAAACTGAAAGAAGATGAGATATTCCTTCTTGAAAATTATGAAATTTGATCTGAACCTAAAAGGAGGACTATAGTTTAAAGAGGCAGAGATTGCAATAGATAGATTGATAAAGCCTTTATTAAGTGATAACTCTGTGACAGATACAATTCTGAGATCTTGGGAATCATCTAAGCAAGTAGGACATCCCTCAGCTTCAAGGAAATTCCATTACAATGGAAGAAGACAGCCCATAAAGGTATACTGGAAGGAGGAGGTAACACCATTGAACAGTGTAGAAATGGAGCATGATAGGGATCACTGTATTTTAGGCTAAAGGGACATGCAGTCATGAGGTAGAATTTCATATATAGGTAATAGCAAGTAAGCCAGCCTAGCTAGCACAGGACAGAGGTAGTCATATACAATTAACCTGCCAAATCCCTTTGAAAAAGTACTACGTTTTGAATCAGAAGACGGGGTTTGGAATCTTGGTTCTGCTATTTCTTTAACCAATTTGACCTCAAGCAAATTGGGGGGGTGGTATACTGGAGAACCTCTAATATCACTTCCAACTCTTAATCTATAACCCTATGGCCCCGTTATCCCTTGTGAGAAATGGGCTTTGGAAATAAGTCATATTTCCTTATTTCAGTATCCCAACATCTCAGAGCTGGAAGGTACCTCAGAAGATGAGTACAGCATGTCCTTGATTGAGAATGTCCTCTACTTAAAAGCCATCATTCTGTCTTCCCTTAAAAACCTCTAATGATGGAATCCCTAGTACTTTCCAATGAAACTTGTTCTATGTTTGGATGGTCCCTTAAGGATTTTTTCCTTTAAATTAAATCTGTCTTTGCAATCTCCCCCATTGCTCCTAGCTCTGCCTTCTAAGGCCAAGGAGAACAAGTCTGATCCTTCTTCCAAGTGGCAGTCCTTCAAATACTTGAAGGTAACTATCATGCTATCCTTTTGAGTTTCACTGAACAAGACAATTTTCTACTTCAAAAGACAGATGAAATACTCAGAAATGTGTTAGAGTATTAATTTCTAAAGAGCAAATGATTCTGCCTGCAAAATGTTATGATTTGTCTCTGTGAAAATTAAGGGAATATGTTAAATCCTGAGAATCCGATATTAGAATGCAACATGGGGGAATATACTCAATTTTGTTCAGCAGTACGAATAGTACTTATATGATTTTTTTATTAATCATAGATAGCATAAATTTGGAGACACTAGATTAGACTAAAAAAATTCTTTTGTATGTAACTAAATTGCCTATATTTTAAAGAATTCAATTCATTTTTGCCCATAATTGCCCTACATTCCATATATTCAATGAATCAGAATTTTTTATGTGGTACTAAAACACAGATAATAATTTTCTCAGTGTTCCTTTAATTTCTGGCAAATTTCTATATCTTTGTATTCATCTCATTTGACTGTACTAGAGATCAAAAGACATTGTTTCTAATCTTGGTTTTAGAATCAGCTAGCCACTAAATCTTGGGTATTTCATTTCCCCTCATTGATCCTTACTTCCCTTCTCTAGACCCCAATAGAACGTAACCACTCAGAAACAAGGAAGTATTTACATTTGTCTTTTTATTCCTTGTGTTCACTGTGGTGCCTGGTACTTGAATGTTGAATAAATATGTTTTGTTGTTGTTGTTGTTGTCGTTGTTTTGTTTTGTACATAGGTTAGCCTAGAACAGCTGTTCTCAACCTGTGGGTTAAGTTCAATTTGTAACAAAGACAATGTATCCAGCATATCAGATGTTTACATTACGATTCAAAACAGTATAAAAATTATAGTTATGAAGTAGCAACGAAAATACTTTTATGGTTGCAGGTCACCATGAGGAACGGAATTAAAGGGTCGTGGCATTAGGCAAGTTGAAAAGCATTGGCCTAGAGCGTTTTGTGTAAGGCACAACAAAGGGGCCAATGACCCTAGATTTAAGGGTAGGTAGAGGGAAGCTAGATGTGCAGTGGGCTTGAAATCAGGAAGATACCTTCATGAGTTAAAATCAATCATCAGAGAATTACTAGTTGTGTGATCCTGGGCAAGTCACTTAACTCTGTTTCCCTCACTTTCTCAGCCGTAAAATTTGCTGTAGAAGGAACTAGCAAGCTACTCCAGTTTCTTTGCCAAGAAAACCCAAAAAAGATTTGCACATGATTGAACCACAACAAGAGAAGAAGTAAAGAGAAGACTGCAGAGAAAGGAAGAAGTCTTGGTACAAAGACTTTTAATGAACCAAATAGGGTGGAGTAATTATATTTGATCTGAAAATGATAGGCTTTTGAATAGGGGTAGGAAGAACCTGAAGAGACCTGTTCTTCAAAATTAAAAAAAATTATTGATAAAAGGGGTAGTCATAAGATCAAGAAAAAAAAGTCAGAAAAATCTAGGAACTAGAAATTTGGAGAATAATGGGGACTGTTTGTGTGTAGATACATAGAGGGGAAAGAAAATAAAACATAATATCTGTGTATATAATTTACAATCTGTATAGAAAGAAAAAAACTCATGAGTTTTTTGGGACACAGAAAGGCATGATTTTGTCATGAAGGGGACTTCAATTTTCCAATTTTCTACCTCTCCACTGGAAGTCCTTCTTTAAAAAAGCAGAGTAGATCATAATTTTTAAGACCGTCATAATGGTAATTCTACCCTTTACAAAGTGTCATTATTAAATGTGAAAGAGAAGCAATACTATTTGAGAACCGATTCTTCCCAACAGGGAGGAATTCAATATATAGGCCAAAATTATGAGCAGGACGAGGTAAAGAGACCAGACCATTTCTTCTCAGAATTTATGATGGTAAAGTGGGAAGTCATCTGACCTAGATATTTGGAGAGATTTTAGAGTTTGGAGAAAGGATAAGTAGGATCCCAGGGCCTGGAATTCTGTAGGGAAATCAGTCCAGGAGGGAAGGGAAGTTCTCAAAAATGAAATTCTAAATCCCAATGATGAATAATCCTGTGGAGGAGGAAGATAGGGGGATTCAATACAGGGTGTGTAAAGGGGTGAAGGAAAGAACTTTAGAAATATTTGGAAAGCACAGAAGTTTCTCCTAAGAAGTGGTATTTTTCCTTTAAATCATTAAATTTTTATTGTGGCTGTGAATTTAATAATCATTCTCAAACAATTTTTTCAACATAGAAAGATAGAGTAAGAATATTAAGTAAGAAAAAATGAACTTTTTTTTATACACGTTTTTTCCAAATATGCACTTTATATATATATATATGTGTGTGTGTGTGTGTGTGTGTGTGTGTGTGTGTAATTCATATTAATATATATTCTCTGATATTTATCCATGGATATATATATATATATATACAATCACACATGTGTGTGTTTCTGTGTGTTTTTATACACATGAATATGTGGACAAATTCACAAAGTAATGCAAGACAGCATGATGTAGTCCATACAGAGTTCTCCTCAAATTCAAGATGACATGAATTGAAGTCCTGCGCCTGACAAATACTACTTGTGTGATCCTGTGAGTAACAACTTCTCAACGCTCTCAGCAGTTCTGTGAAATAAAGTTGTAGAGGAAACAACATCCTGTACTGATAGAGGGAGTGTCCTAAATTGTTGAAATCACAAACATAGTTTCAAACCATAATAAGGTAATAATAAAACTGCCCAATTTGCTTGTGCGCCCTTTGGCAATTTTTTGGTTGTTTAATTTTGTGCACTTAAAAAGAGAGAGATTTTATTACTTCAGATATCACCATCATTCTTATTACCCAGTATCCATCTCAGCATCCGTACACTGATAATTGGAAACCTCCCTTCTAAGAAACATCAAATATGTATCCTCATAAAACAAATGAGCACAGGGACCACTGCTGAGAGTGTGCTTCTCAGTGTGTCTTTTAGCCATCACCCTTGTGCCCAGACTTGGAAGCTTTGGTGCATCATCAATCTCTCTGGAGAGCAATGTCCTGATACTCAACCAAATCTCATCACTTCAGACTCTTTGAGATTAAAGGGACAGCCTTTACAACTCTCCCTTTTCATAGAAAAGAAAACTGATACCCAAACTGTTTATGTGACTTGACCAAAGTCAAACAATATATTGCCTCTAGCTCTTCCAAATCAGACTATGTGACCTTAGGTTGTTTCTTTACAAAGAGGGTATATGTTTAGGAGGAAAAAGGTGGGGCATAATTGTTTCCTTTATATCTGTAGCTCCTTCATTGGATAGATATCAGAGGTATATGAAATAGTCAAACAATTTTCAATCTTGTAGAGGTCAGTGTAATGCTAAGCATTATTAATTTATCTTATGCAAGATTGTTTATGACCTTAAGCTCCCAGCACCTGTTTCTCCCAAGAAATTATAATAACCATCCATATTTCCTGAGGGATATTGTGAATATTAATGAAAATAATTTTTAAAAAAAGATTGTTCCTGAAATTTTGTGAAGGTGAAATGGGTCTGCAGGCAAAGAAATGTAAATTTATTTTTGCTTAAATTTATATTCAGGCCAAGGTTTTCTTATAAGGTAGAGGTGAGAGAGAACAAAGAATAAGGGCCATTAAAATTCATCATTCTCATAGGTTGTCACATATTGTCATACACAAACAGAAATACATAACACACATGTCTATGCAAAATAACTATAAAGTCACAGTTTACCACACATAAGCATATCTATATCTCTATGTATATACAAGTGTTTATACAGATCAATTGGGGGAAACCTGCTACTTTGAGGCCACATTTGGCCTTCTAGGTCCTTAGGTGCAGCCTTTTGACTGAACCCAAGTTTTACAGAATAAATCCTTTTATTTAGGGGATGTGTTCTGTGAAGTTTAGATGCAAAAGGCCACACTTGAGGACCTATAGGGTAACTTTGAGGCCACAGATTCCCAACCCCTGATATAGATATTTTTTAATTGTTTGTCCTTCATTCTCAAAGAAGACTGTGACATCAGGAAGGTGATGCCATGACTTGCAAGTGAATTGAGTGTTAAGTGCAAGGTTACCAGCTGAACTCTTTTCTCCAGGGCCATCTGGGTCCAGTGGCAAGACAGAAATCAGGATGAATGGAGATAGCTCTGGAGGCAGTAGGAGACCTTGAACTTTTTAAATTAAGGTCTTTCCCAGGTCTCATTTTGACTGAGGTAATAATGCCCATTCAGAGATTAAGGCTAGGTAAGAAATGATGCAAACTTTAACCTGGTTTAAAAAAAAACATCAGTCTAGCAGGAGAAGGCCCACAGGGTTTGCGGCCAAAACAGAAAAACATGCTATTTAAATCACTAACTCTGAGCCATCAGGGCCCAAGTATTGTCCAAGTGAAGTGAAGTTTTAGGCTTGGACCTATTGTTGGCCACTCAATGAGAACCAGAGTGATTTGGGTTTAAGTTACTGTGCTTAAGAAAGTATCTAGGCCAGCCAATTCTCAACCTGTGGGTTATGTTCAGTTTGTAACAATGAAAATACATCCTGCAGAGCAGATATTTACATTATGATTCGTAACAGTAGCAAAATTACAGTTATGAAGTACAAACTAAAATAATTTTATGGTTGGAGGTCACCACAACATGAGGAACTGTATTAAAGGGTTGCTGCATTAGGAAGGCTGAGAACCACTGATCTAGGCCATAAATCCCAAGATATCTCGAACAGTTCTGTGATGAAAATTTATATTCCTTTGGGCAGAGCACCCTCAAGGAAGGGTATGATATCCTCTGTGGACAGAGGGAGAGGACGGATGGGGGAAAGAGAGAAGGACAAGGGGAAGAAAGGAACATAAAGAAGGGAAGAAGGGAGCATGGGAGGAAAGGAGGATGGAAGAAAAAGAAGAAAAGGAGAAGAAAGGAAGGAAGGAGGGAAGAAAGGAGAGAGTTTGCTGCTTTGTCCAGCTAGAACTGACCAGTAGGATGTCCAGTGGGGCAGCTATTACTATCTGCAGGTTGTAGATGGTCCTTCATATATCAGACAGACAAACAGACAGATCTTCAAAACAGTCCTTAGCAAAGGTATTATTGGGAAGAAAAGCACTCAACACTGATATAGTGCCTTCCATGCCCCAGGCTCTGTGCTAAGGACTGTTACAACTCTTACCTCATTGGATCCTCCCAACAACTACATTATATAGGTACAATTATGATTCCCATTTTCCATTGGTACAAACTGAGGCAAAGAAAAGGGTTCTTTTTAATTATTTTAGTTTCAATTCATAGAACAAAGTAAGCATTTCTATAACACAGTACAATAAAAAAGGTGATTGAATGTGAATCTTGCAGTGTCATACAGTTAGGACCTGAGATTAAATTTTTACTCAGGTCTTCCTGATTCCAGGCACACCACTCTATCCATTGGACTCTGGCAACTTGAATAAAGACATTGAAGCTTATATACTTTAAATGAATCACCCACCCTCGAGGTATACTTTCTACCTATATTCTTGAATTCACATGTGCAGCTCTGATCCTTCACCTGTATTCTAGTCTCTTAACTATAGCTTTTTGCTACACACATATGCATATGTATACTGTGTTTTTCCTTCATTCTCAAAGAGGACCCATGGCATCAGGGAAATGATGATATGACTTGCAAGTTGATTTTAATTTGAGTGAGGTAGGGTTCTTCAGGGTTACCAGCCTCACTATCTCCTCCAGAGCCATCTGGGTCCAGTGACCATACATTCATCATGATGACTGAAGATGACCCAGGATGCAATGGAGCATGATGGCCCTTTTAGGCTAAGGCTTTTTCAGGTTTTCACTTTGAGTGAGGTAACTCCCATTTAGTACAAGGGATGGTTCCTTTAATTAAAAAAAATCTGGGAGGGAAAGATCCTCAGGGTTGCTGGTCAAAAGATTGACACTTTCTATTTACATTAATTATTAACAAGAGGGACAGAAAATATATCCATTCAGTGGTGCTTGGGCCAGGACCTATCATGGTCCAGTCTGTGACCTCCAAAGTGAAATAGGTTCAAGGTTTGGTCCTTGAGAAAAAGGAAGGGGAGACAGTAAAACAGAGAGACAGAGAGAGAAAGGGAGGGAGGGAGGGAGGAAGGGAGGAAGAGAGCAATCTACCCAGTAAACCCCAGGGCAGTTACAGATCATCAAAATTTACCTTCCTTTGGAGAGGAGGAGAGGCAGAGGCTGAGTTGAGTTACCCAGCTGGCTGGGTTCCCATTCAGGCAGCTTGGACTACTTATAGGTTGTGTTTGTCCTTCCTTTTTGAAGAGGACCATGATATCAGGGAAATGATGCCTTGACTTGGCATTGGATTTTGATTTGAGTGAGAGAGGGCTGTACAAGGTCACCAGCCTCACTTTCTCTTCCAAAGCCATCTGGGTAAATGTCAATCTTAACTGTTTCTCTCTTGACCAGCAACCCTGAGGGTCTTTCCCTCCCGGTTTGATTTTTATTTCTTGATTAAAGGGACCATGCCTTGACTCACTTCTTTTAAAGTCTGTTCACTTAACGGGCATTATCTCATCCAAAGTGAGAACCTGAAAAGGCCTTAGATTAGAAGGTCCAGGGTCTCCCATGTGCATCTTGGGCCATCTCCAGCCATCCTAATGAGTATCTCACCATGCATATGCACTATTTAGATAGACCACATATACATGCATACAAATGTACACACACACACACACACACAAATATATATGCATACACATATGTGGATATGTTTATACTCACATGAACATTAGTATAAAGATCTAGATCCAGGCTATCTTAGGAAATATAGAACTGAACATAATTATAAAGGTGGGCATATGTAGTCATTCAATCAATTGCCCCACACCCTATAAAATAACTAATAACCTATGAGAGCCTGATATGCTGTTGTAGTTTTTAAGCTATTTCCCTCTTTATAAACCCATCTGGGGTTTTCTTAGTAAAGATACTAGAATCTTTTATCATATCTTCTTCATTTCATTATACAAATGAGGAAACTGAGCCAAATTAGGGTTAACACACTCACTGAGGGTCACACAGATAGTAAATGTCTGAGGCTAGCTTTGAGCTCAGGACCTAGCTACCCTATAGGCTGATACTTGAGACCTAAACCAGGTGAGTTCATGTCTAAATAAATTAATCAATCAAAAATTTTTATGGTGTGAAAAATCATTGAAAACCATAGGATGAGTTGTAGTGACATTGAAAGAAATTCTGTTGTAATTTATTGAGGTTTTTGGTTACACATTGTGAGGTGAGGGAGTTTGTAAAATAATAGGAGCTAATTTAGAATCCAACAGATTTGAGCAAGTGGTAAAGTCATGGCCTGAGAAGTAGTCACTTAGGGTGGTGGTGGATAGTTCCTTATTCTTGGCCTCTGTTTTAGTCTCCTCCCCATCCCAATCCCAATCCCCAACCTATAACTTGTATTGAGTAGGAAAACAGACATAATAAGCATCCGACCTTTGAGAATGTTCAGGACACTGAGGGACTCAGTTTTCTATAACTTGAAAGGAAATGAAATGGATGCCATGACCCCATCAAGGATAAATACATTATATAAGCACCATAAAAAAAACAAGCTGTTTTCTGGTCTGCTCTGAATACACATTGAGGCTTGAAACAAATCTTGCCCAATATGAGTATCATTAAGTTGAAATTTAGTATTAGTTCAGAATACCTTGTGCACTTTCCTTGAAGTGTAGACTTGATGTCCTCATTACTCTATCACCAGAGTAGAAAAGGAAATTAGACCCAGCAGACAGCTCAGAGCTGGAGTGGTCACTTTGAACAGCAGTTTCTGCATGGGGAAGTACAGGGAAGCTGGCCAAATAATGTTCTCACAAACTGTTTATCCTCCTGTAGAAATATTAAATGGGAACAGCTGGTAGAGGAAAGAAATTACTCTTCATGATAGTCTATAGTTAAATTGTAATATAAATACCTTTCTTGATGCAGAAAAGCCTTTTATTTCAATCAAGAAAGCTTAATTCTTTCTTTATGAGCTTATCAACCATGTTTGCCTGGAAATGATGATTACATCCTTGCATCCCCTGTTTATGAGACAAGATAAATAGCTTGGTTAGGCACTCAGAAAGAAACATTTAGTTTGCACCACCTTCAAATAGTATTATATAATAAAGTTTTTTAATTCAGAAATTTAGCTGTAAACTATATCTATATGTATATCTATCATCTCTATCTATCTATCTATCTATCTATCTATCTATCATCTAGCTAGCTAGCTAGCTATAATGTGTAGGAACACTAAATCAAAGAGGTAACATTCAAAGATCATTGACCTGAACTAAATAAGAGGAAATATTCTAGATACAAAGGTGAAGTTTTATTCTTGGGTTCAAAAAACTGACTTTTGAAGCTGAAGATGGTGGAGGTTTGCCTAGAAAGAAATTTATCTATGAGGGATCTTGGAATGTGATGAACTTCAAAATGAATTAACCCTGTGACAGGGTAGCAAAAAAATGGCAATGAAATGTTGGTCTACTTTGAGAACTGGAGTTTCCTAGTAAATATTTAATGTTCAGAGATCATCTCTCTGAAAAACAAAAGAAAGCATGTTTCATACACCTTTAACTTTAATCCACATCATTAATATTTTCCCTATCTTTTGCTTAGGTCTAGACAATCAATAAAACAAACAATCAAGACATGATCTCGAGTGTTTGGTGATTTCAGAGCATTCAATGCTCACAATGAACATTTAATGATCAGCTCCAGCAGGATGGAGCTGACTCCTTTACCTTCCTGCTTGAGAGGTACATTGGAATCAGGAAATGAAGATTGATTTGTTACACTCTAGTATGCTCTGGTCAGTTCTCATTTGGACTGTTGTGTTCAGATCAATTTAGGTAAGCCATTGGTAAGTTAGAGAATTTCTAGAAAGAATCAGGAAAGGGAAAAGACTAGTTCATGGCAGCTTGGGATTGACTTAAATGATTTGAATTATTTACACTAAGGAATAAAATATATTGAGGGAACATGGTTATTGCTTTCAATTCATTGAAGAGTTGCTGTCTGGAAGAAGGATTTGAGTTCCTCTGTTTCACCTTATAGAACGGATCTAGAAGTACTTTACAGAAAATTGGGAAGAGGTAGATTTAGGTTTGATGTCAGGAAATAGAAACCCCTAAGAATTAGAATCTTCCAGAAGTAAAATAGGTTGCCTCTGGATAGAGTGGAGTTCTCCCTCATTCTAAATCCTCAGGGAGAGGTTGTATATGTTATTGAAGGCATTTTAGGGGATATGAGGGTGGGTCCTGATAGTTACTAAGGTATCTTACAACTTTGAAATTCTATGATTTCCTGAAATGGCAATCCAATGGTATCTAAATTCCTTGAGGAAAGGAGTTGTTCTGGTATTATATTTGGGTACTGAGTACCTTACAAAGTAGATGTATAATGATTTGTCTCATTGTTACCCTTTCAACTTTTGGACAGTTCTAATTCTTAGGCCTGTTTTTTTAAAGAAAAATATATATTTTTAAATTATAGATCAGGTTATCAAAGAATTAGTATGTTTTGAAATATACATATAAAACCAGGGATGAAAAATATTTGTTAATCTACAAACTTAAAAAAAATCTTGTTTAATATCTGATTTTTAATATTATTAAATATTTATGTGACCATTTACATTTTAAAGCAATTTCTCATCAGTTTCATTCCCCCTAAATGCAATCTAGTTCAGTTGAAAAGGGTACTAGATTCTCTTTGTAGGGAGTTTTGAACTCAGGTCCTCCTGAAACCATGTCAAGTTGCTCTACCCACTGTACCACCAGCTGCCTGCAAAGGGTACTAGATTTTCAATTAGAGAATAGAAATTCCAGTCTAGGCTTTGTCACTTACTACCAACATGAATTGGGGCTTCTCGCTTAATTCTCTTTATTTTCTCATTCTGTATCTTTAAAATTTGGTGTTGGATTTCCTGCCCTGTAAAAATCCCCCCCCCCCAAAATAACCTATGATCCTACAACAAGGAAAATAAATATGATGTTCAATATAATGTGTTTTCTAATCTCTAAACATGTAAAAATAGCAATTCTTATGTACTCTGATATACAAACATGTAACACACAGATGAAGGAAATAGATTGTTCTTGTTATGACATTGTCACAGCCCTGGATTTATAAGAAATAACAGCATAAAGAGCAAAGCATAGGAGTGAAGTCTGAAGTTTTGAATTCCATCTCAGTCTCATCACATGATATAACATTTGATCTTCTTGACATCTCTAAGCCTCGGATTCCTCATCTGTAAAAAGGACATATTATGTCTTTTACTACCTACCTCCAAGAACTGATCAAATGAGGTAAAAGGCTGTGGACTATTTTGGAGCCATATTGTACTATGAAAGTATAAGCTCATGTCATTAACTTTAGTAATGAAGATTCATTCAGAGCCACAGGAGAAAAAAAAATTTAAGGCACCAATAATAAATGCCTTTAGCTTGAAATGTTGATACACACATTCTCAAAGTTTGGGCAGCAAACAAGATTAATCAGAAATTCTATTTAATGCAAGGACACAAAGTTGAAATCCTAGGCATTACTACAAACAGGGGGGATGGATTTCATAACTAGAATATCACTTCATGGATCTACCTGTTTCAAAAGAATTAGAATAGGTAAAGAGATAGGAGAGCATTGTATAATCAGAAAGCATACTCATTCATGTGGGGAAAATCCAGAACAAAGAGTGGGTAAAGTAAGATAGAGAATATTTGGGTAAAGATCAGTGATTTTGTCATGAATGTGTCACCTGTATAAAAAGAGGACATGAATTGTCTCAACTGTTATTTCAATTTCTTCCACGTAGATACTCTCTAGGATTCTAACTTGTGGGATACATGGTTCTCTCTTCCATATGCTTCTAAGTTATGATTAGATTTGTAAGCACCTGGCAAATACATTCTAATTAGCTTTTGTAAGTTACACTCCACTACTATCAAAGAGTCTCTTATTCTTATCTTTTAAGCTGTGGTCCTGTTGTGCAAAGAATAAGAGCAAGCTGAGACCTGGGTTCAAGGTAAATTTAGGTGTGGATTTATTAATCAAGTGTGCAACTACCAGAGTGTTCACTCAAATTGGTAGTATCCATTGAATGCAAGAACATTTGTTTAAAAAGGCTAAAACCATGAAAACCACAATCAGTGAGGGGAACTAGCAGAAGCCATGACATATGGAAGCTAAGAAGAGCGATTGCTTAGATCTATAGCTCAGGGCTAAGTTGGGAATATAGCACAAGGGTACAAGGGTGCAACCTTCCTATGACATGGGGGTCCCTCATAGAACAGGGTTGAGGACACAGGGTGGAGAGTCATAGTCACCTTTCCAGAGCAGGGTGGAGGGTCATGGTGCAAGGGGGACTGGATTTCCCCAGAACAGGCCTGGGTCATGTTTTGGGTGAAGGATGTGGGAACCCTGCTTGGTCAGTGGAACAGGACAGGATAGTTTTATACCATAAACGTTAGGCTAAACCTTGTACACTTATGCTAATTCAGGGAGAACATGCAAAATGTTGACTAGTGAAGGAGGGGGTGAGGGGAGTATACCTTGGGCAATATCCAGGCCTGCCTTAAGCAGTTTGAAGCTATGACAAGATGTAGATTAGGGACAAAGACAGAAATATGAAGGGGCTTAAGGGTGGTCCACACATCAAGTGGTGTGTAGTGACCTGGGATTTGGGTTTGGGTATAAGAGTCCAGAAATAATAACTAACATTTACATAAATTTTTTAAGTTTACATTGCAGTGCACGTATATTGTCTCAAATGACTGCCTTTTGCATTATTTCGGTTGATTGTCTTAACAGCCGTATAAAGTAGAAGATGTCATCTCAATTTTATAATGAAGAAAGAGGCTGAGAGATACAAATCACACTTTAAGGCTAGCTTCATAAATAGAAAGGCATTTCATAAATAAACAGGATCAATTGATAGAAACATGATTATGTAGACGAGACAGACAGAAACAGAGAGAGAGAGAGAGAGAGAGAGAGAGAGAGAGAGAGAGAGAGAGAGAGAGAAAGAGAGGTGTGTTAATACATGGGCATTTTTCTCTTTTGTCTCCTTTCACTTGAATGCAATGAGGAAAAGACACCATATACTCCATATAGTTTTCAATTTGCTATCTATGATTTTGTATATATGGAAATACTTTCTAGATTTCTTCTGGTCATGTATATGGTAACCTCATAAATAACCATGTATAATTAATAGTAATCCAGTTTTGACAAGTCTTAAGAGGTTTTCTGTTGTAATTGTGGCATGAACTCCCTAGGAAGTCATCAGAAACTCCCTGTGTGTGTTATATGGTGGACCCAAAACCACCTTTATTCTCTTAAGCAAGGAATCAGCACCCATCACTGCTTTTCTATTCATTGCCTCAGGCTACTTTCCACATTTAAAACATGGCCCATTTTAATGTTTCTTGATTTTTCATGAAGAGAGAGATAATTAATGCTTAACTATACAATGGCCCAGAGAAAGCCTAACACAATCCCTCTTCATTGTTTCTTGTCTGTTACTTGTTTTGCAAAACATGAAACCAACATGCTCCTTTTGAGGTGGCATTTTTGCTGTCACATGCTGTGACCAAATCCTGACATTTTCTGATGAGACTTCTAAAACTGAACCTACTTTATCCTGAAGGGAAAACCCTCAGCCTTGCTTCAGTCATCATTTTCTTTGATTCTAGCAAATTTCTCTCCTTAATTCATTTGTTTTTCATGCTTTATTGGCACATCATTGGCAATTTTCACACTCTTCTTTCCTCTTCCATTCCTTTTTGTTGGTTCACTCCATTTCTTTGCTTTTTATTCCTTCTTTAAAATATTTGTTTTTTTTGTCACTTTTGGTACTTGAGACCTGCAATTTATTCTGTTTGGCTTCTCCCCCTTTCATCTATTTTTTGCCATTTACTTCCATTTATTCCTTTAATCTGTATTTGAATCAACCTTGTATCTCTGTGATAAGGAAATATGATTTTAGGATGGAGGTTCGCACTAGATTCAGATCACAACCAACTTATAATTAGGAAAGGTTTTCTAGATCCTCAACTCTGGTCTAT
>JAQQSW010003857.1:0-14588 GCA_028646575.1 Pseudocheirus occidentalis
TCATTCTTTTCGATGTTTGGCTTTTGTTTCTCTTTTCTCATTGTTCGCTCCACTGGCTATAACACCTATACAACCAGACTATTGTATAATGTGAAAGAGTTTGCAGATCCTATACATGATTGTATGCCACCATGGCGGGGGTGGGGGATAGGGAGGAAGGGGAGAAAAATCTGAAAATCAAGGGACTCTGGACCTGAATCTTGTAACCTAAAAGTAAACAAACAAGTCAATAAAAAAAATAAAAATAAATTACACACAGTGTGTAAATACTATGTACGCACTTATTGTGTAATATGTAAATACATATGTGTATGTAACATACGTAAATACTTATCATTTTATTTGCAAGATCATTAACAGCACACACAGCACAGCAATAGTGACGAGCAAGATTGACTAAATCATGACTGCTTCTCTCTTACCTGCTCCTATTTGGTTTCTGTAAATGTTATTTTAACTTTTGACTCTCCTCTCAACTGAAATCTTGGTCAGTGGTTCTCAAGTGTTTTGACTTCAGGACTTCTCTATGCCCTTGAAACTGATTGAGGACACTGCACCGCACCCCCCCCTCCCCATCCCGAGTAACTTTTGTTTATGTGGGCTATACTTATCAATATTGATTGCATTAGAAATTAAAATATCATGATATTATTATAAAAGTAGTTTGCACTTTGAGGACATCATTAAAGGGTCTCAGCAACTCTGAGGGTTCCTGGACCACTCCTTGAGAACAGCTGCTCTAGGCTCATGTTTTTCTTGTCTTGGGCTCGGGTGGCAATATGGTGAAGCCTATACACACCTTTTTAGAATAATGTTTTAAATGCATGAAATGAAATGCAGAGGATTGCAAAGGAAACCAATTATATTGAAACAATTCTCAAAGTATTTTTAATAATTATAACATATATTTTATAATATAATATATATTATATATAACATTGTACATATATTATACATAATATATATTTTTGTAATTATAATATTCTGCTCTAGGTCTTTGGTCCCAACCATTTATCCTGGGTTTTTTCTCCTCTTTAAAAGCCTTTGCTTGTTTCTACTTTTGGAAGTGCTTTTTTCACTATGAGCAGTTCATTCCTTACTTTTAGTTCTAAAGAGAATTCTCCCTCTACTTCTGGAACCATTGGTCTGAATAAACAATAAGACTAAAGTTAGGAGAGCTTGGTGAGCAGCGCGGTCATACCCGCCGTGTTGGTGGCAGACAAGTCCAATGTCAATTTTACAGGTTATTGTGCAGAAATTTGTACCTTACAGTTCTGGATGTGTTGATATTGAAGAGATTCCATTTGACTCTGAATTGTACAACTGTGAATAGTAGGTAGAAGAGGCAAAGAAGCAAAATTTGATCTGATGACAGGGAAAAATACTCCCTAGCAATTAGAGCTATCTAAAGGGTGACGGACCAAGATTGTTCATTGTTAAAGGGAGCTCTTTTAATGAAGGGTTCATGACACTTCATGGGCATGCCATTCTGTGGATTTTCTTTTGGCATGGGTTAGGCTAGATCAGTGATTCTCAACCTGTGGGTCAAGACCCCTTTGGGAGTCGAATGACCTTTTCACAGGGGTTGCCTAAGACCATTGGAAAACACATATTTCCAATGGTCTTAGGAAGGGAGACACCGCTCCTCTATCCGTCTCCAGGTGGGTCGGCCCACATGCAGATACGCCCACATACACATATTAAAAGGTCCTGGCATTAGGAAGGTTGAGAACCACTGGACTAGATGGTCCCTAAGGCCCCTTCCAATCTGGAAATCCTGTGAACTGACCCTTTGCACCCATAGGAATACCCGTGATGGAGAGATCATAGCTCCACTGAAGAAATACCAAGAAATCGCCCAGAGCTGACATTCTTGTATTTTATGACTATAAGGCCCTTTCTGACTCTGGCATATTATGATTTTTAATCTAGTCTTTTCCCTGGACATTGTTTCTGAGCCAGGCTTGTCTGAACTTTTATTAAGTTTCCTTTACACTCAAATCCTTCCCACCAAGTCAAGTTTGATCAGCCTTGATGAAGCCAAACCTTCTCGTGCAACTTTATATGTTCTATACTCTACAGTGTGGCCCCTCTGCAGTATCAGACATTGATGTTTAATAGATTGTTAGTGATAGAAGGGAACTTATAGATACTTAGTCCTCTTCATTTACAGATGGAGTAAATTAAGGCCCAGAGAGGTTAATCATCTTAATCAAAGTTACACTGCATTTGTGTTTTAATCTCATCACCTGAATAAGACTGTGAGCTCAAGGACATTTTGTCTTCTCTGTCACCTGTTTTCTTCCTGTCCTTTGTCTCAGATCCAGGCGCACAGCACTTAATAAATACTTGCTGATATGATATTATAAATCCATGATATAATTTTGAACGATGGGTTTGTTTTTTTCTCCAGCTTCTTTTTCTCAAAGAAAGTTGTTTTACTAGCCGTGTGACTTTGGGTAAGTCACTTAACCCCAATTGCCCTCCAAAAAGCAAAACAAACAAAAACAAACTCAAGAAAGTTGTTCCTGAGTTTTCCTGGACATATTCTGTGCTAGAATTTTCCCCCCTCCCCCCGGGCCCCGTGATGGAGAGTCATCCAGATTTTATTTGGAAACCTTCTATGATGGGGAGCTCATTTCCATCCAAAGGCAGTAGATATCACTTTTGGACAGCTCTGATGTTTAGGAAGTTATTGCTTATCTTGAGATGATATCTGCCTTCAATTTCCTTCCTTCCTTCCTTATTCTACACACAAGGAAAATGACACACATACAGGGGAAACGGCTTGCCTTAGGTTGATGTTGTACCGTATAATAATGGCTGAAAACAATGATTTATTATCGGAAGTTGTGGATGGGGTCTTGTCACCACAGTCTGACATTGTAATGAAAACTGAGCTGTCTCCAAACTGTCCTTGGTCTCTCCCTACCCTCCCACCACCCATCAGAAGCAGAATCCTGGTTTAGAGTCACTAAATCAGCAATTACAGTTATTCCTTCCCCTTTGAGACTTTCCCCATTGAGTTTTTTTTTTTTTTTTGCTTTTTTTGGAGGGCAGTTGGGGTTAAGTGACTTGCCCAAGGTCACACGGCTAGTTTTTTGTGTTCAGTGTCTGAGGCCGAATTTGAACTCGGGTACTCTTGATTCCAGGGCCGGTGCTCTATTCACTGCGCCACCTAGCTGCTCCCCCCCCCCCCATTGAGTTTTGATATATCCTGTGTTGGTATAAGAAATTTTGACAGTTTTGCAGAAGCTTCAGACGATGTGCAAAGGCCAGCAGACAATAACAGTATCAAATACTTAATTTTACAATAAGGCATTGTAAACACCCCATAAAAGAAAAAGAAAAAATTCAGACTTCTTCTCTGGTATGAAGGGAAGGCCGAAAAATTTTGTGAGGATTTTCCAGATTGTGGCAGGGAATGCTGCACCCCTAACCCTCACGATGTGGAAGGGATAATTGTATACACTGAGGCATTAGTTTGTGTTGTCTGGTGCTCCCTGTTGTAGACCCCAGAAATCTTCTTGTCCAGCCTATTACTTGAAGCAGGAGTACTTCATTTCTGATAGATGGTCATCTAGCCTTTGCTTGAACGACTCCTATGTTTATGTTGGGGACCTTCTGATCTAATGAGGAAGCCCCTTTATGAATTACAAGTTACAAAAGAAGACATGGTCCTCTCCCTCAGAGCTCATAATTTTGCATCAAGATGGCATATACCTAGGCTACAAGTATAATGTGCTTAAATGTAAAGGTGTGTGTTTCTGACTGTTTTAGGAGCTCTGAGACAGAAGAGTTTAGTGTGGCCTCGAGTGCTTTGGGAGGTGGGGTTTGAGCTAGAATCTTGAAGGATTTATGTAGTTAGCAGGTTAGAAACTCCAAACAGAGAGTCTCCTGCTGTGGGGTCCTGGCGTTCAGACCCTCCACTCCCTCTCCTCAAGGGCACCAGGCCAGGTAATACTCTCTTCAATTCCCTTTCTCAAACTTCCTAACCACAAGCATGACCTTTTATCTATGACCCAGTGGGGAGTCACCAGCTCATCTTTCAGGTATTTAGAAGCAGGGGAGATTCTCCCAAGTCTGAGATAAACCCAGTGAACTGTGGAACTCAATTCTCCTTTAGAGGCTACAGTCCTCTGCCTTCTCTATGTATAAGCATCTCACACCCAGAGTGAGAATCTAGGAAGGAAGAGTATGTATCTCATTCTATTCAGTGTGTCTTACTCAAGAAAACATCTTTTGAGCAAGAGATTATGTAAGGACAACGAAGGCTGTTAACAAAATCCCTCTGACAATTCCATATAATATCCTGAGCCCTGCTAAAGACAGAGACAAAGAGCTCTTAGTAAAGTCCCTCTGACAGTTTTAGAGAGTACCCTAAGCCCTAAAAAAGACAGACAAGTAGTTTTTAGCAAAAGACCTGGCTGTGGGTAGGATTTGAGGTTGTGGCCTGCTGTATTTTAATTCTTTAAGGTCTGAGAAGACATTGGAAAGATCATTTACCAGGATAGCTGGAGGAAAAAAGGAAAATGTACATGGAGAGTAATGGGAAAAACACTGGGTTGACTGTTGAGATGCAAGGTCAATGCTTTTTCTATTTCTGCCTTGCTGCCCATTTGGTGGTCTGGTGAAGTCTAGTGAAACCTAGTTATCCCTTCTCAGAACAATGTTTTATTGTATATGCTTATAAATGAAGGAAATGACAAATTTCAGCTAGAGGTTATTGAAAATAAACATGTGATTTTGGTTCTATCCAAGTTCATGAAATCTTTTTATGGAGCCCAGTAGTTCATGGGTCCCAGGACAGGAACCCTTGGCTAGATATAGGGAATTCTCACTCGTGAAGAGCTTTCTGGTAGAGGTGGGACTAGAGAGCTTGGTCTT
The DNA here is from genome assembly GCA_028646575.1 of Pseudocheirus occidentalis. Lineage (NCBI taxonomy): Eukaryota > Metazoa > Chordata > Mammalia > Diprotodontia > Pseudocheiridae > Pseudocheirus > Pseudocheirus occidentalis. The sequence goes on from JAQQSW010003857.1 coordinate 4,888, forward strand.
AAGACAGCCTCAAGGGAAAATGATTATTGCTCATGCTTGGAAAGGTGGGAAGCAGCAGTGACCCGGGCACCTGGGAATAGACTTTGTCAGCTTGGGTTGGGAAGGCTAATCCTCCTGTGTTCCCAGAACTTGCCAAAGGGGCCAGATCTTTTTTGTTTTCCCTATGAGTTGAGGATCATTAATAGTAGGTGTGTGTTAGTTTGTATTCAATATCGTTGGCCATTCTTCCTCATCACTATTAACTACAGCACACCTGCTCAGCCTCCTGGAGGTTTGCTGGCCAAGGGTGTTTCTGTCCCTCTAATCTGCCTAGCATTCGAAAGTTCAGTAACCTCTGGCTTCTTTCCAAGGGAAAGTTTTCATCTACTTCTTTAGAAGCAATTAATACCTGCTGAAGTTGGTTTTATCAATCAATGAAGAAACATTTATTAAGCTCCTACTGTGTGCCAGGCCCTGGAGACACAAAGACAAAAATGAAAGTCTCATCTTCAAAGAGCATATGTACATTCTGGAGGGGGGAGCCAATATATACATGTTGTTGTTGTCCAGTCTTTCTCAGTCATCTTCAACTCTTTGTGTTCCCATTTGGGGTTTTCTTGGCAGACACTGGAGCGGTTTGCTATTTCCTTCTGCAACATGCGTGCTATAAGTATACAAAATAAATGAGGTAATTTTAGTGTGTGTGTGTGTGTGTGTGTGTGTGTGTGTGTGTGAAGCACTATTCACTGGGCTGGGAGGGGCTGGGGGAAAACAGGAAAGATCTATTAGAGCTGAGCTTTGAGGCATGTTAGAGGTTCTAAGAGGGGAAGGGAGGGGAATTTGTGAGGCATGGGGAGAGGAGATTGAAGGTGGTGTTTGAGGAGCTGCCAAAGTCAGTTTAGCTAATCCAAAGAGTGCATAGAGGGGAGTTAATGTATAATAAGTCTAATGGTAGGTTGGACTCAAGTTATAGAGGGTTTTAAATGTCAGAAGAGGATTTGTGTTTGTTCCTATTGGTAATAGAGACAATAAACTGGAGTTTATTGAGCAGGGGAGTGACATGGACACACATATGCTTTATGGATGTCACTTAGGGAACTATATAAGGGATGAATTAGAAAGGGAAGAGACTTTGGTCAGAGAAGCCAGTTAGGAGGCTGTTGTAATAGTCCAGTCAAGAGGTGGTAAGTAGAGAGAAAGGGGCAGAGATGAGAGATATTGTGAATATGGACAGGATTTGGCAATTTATTAGATAAATTGGGCTAAATGAGAGTGAGGAGTCGATGATAACTTTGACGTTGCCAAATTGTATGAATAGAAGGGTTGTGGTGCACTTGACAGAAATTAGACACTTTGGAACACAGATGGGTTTTCCTGGGGGGGGGGGAATGCTAAGTTCTGTTATGGACGCATTAAGTTTGAGATGCCTCCTAGATTTCTAGCCTTGAAAGACTAGAACTCAGGACCAACGACAGAGAACCCCTCTTGAGTGCTGGAGTTCTATGGTGACACTTAGAAGTGAATGTGATGGAGAGGAACCAAATGCACGTGTCTTTGGAATAAATTTTATAGATAACTGGTGCATCCATACTTGTATCTATTAATTCAGGCTATTCACTGGAAGGTCAAATACTGAAGCTTAAATACTTTGGTCACGTAATGAGAAGACTCATTGGAAAAGACCCTGATGTTGGGAAAGATGGAAGGCAAAAGGAAAAGGGGACAGGAGAGGATGAGATGGATAGATACTGTCATGGAAACAAGAATGTGAACTTGGGACAATCTTTGAGAGATAGTGGAGGATAGAAGGAGTTGGTGTACCATGATTCATGGGGTCATGAAGAGTCAGTCATGAAGAGCTGGACATGATGGAACTACTGAATAGCAACAACAAATCTGTATTTCCTTCTGTTCTAACTTGTTTTATTCCCCTCTTCTCTGTTCCATCTTGCCTGTTTGTGTGTTAGTGACCCGGGAGTGCTACACCACAAGAGTCCTTATCACAAAGTGAGATTGTGGGGCTGGTTGGCAGGAAAGCCATGAAAACTGGGGAACATTGAAGTATGGACCAAAGTTCAATGAGGACCACAATTAACTGCCTTTACTTCACATTTGCTCAGCATTTTCTTTTGTAAATATTGTTTTCTTTGTTCCAATTACATGTAAAGATAGTTTTTTCAATATTCATGTTTTATAAGATTTTGAGCTCCATATTTTTCTCTGTCCCTCCCTCCTCTCTTCTCTCCCCAAGAAGGCAAGCAATCTGATAGATTATCTACATCAGCATTTAATTTTTTAACCAAATTTTATTGCTAACTTTGTCTTAACAACAGATTTCAGAATATTCCTACCCTCCAAGCACAGTAAACCATTCCCTATAAAATATAAAAAAGAAAACACAGTTTGACAAGAACAGCTAAATGCATCCATCCTACCTAGTAGGAAACGGGATAGATCCCACCTGTTGTCTCCCACCTCAGAGAAGGGAGGGAGGTTGCATAGCATGTTAAAATCATTTTCCAAAATCTCTGAGTCACAGAAACCTAGAGTTGGAAGGAACCTCAGAAGATGTCCAATACAAACCACTCCCTCTGCGCTCTACTCAACAGGGAGTCATTCGCTTCCCATGATGGAGGTATCCACCACTTCCCCAGACAGCCCATTTGATTTGTGGATAGACCTGATTGTGGCTAAGGTTTTCTTTATAGCTAGCTAAAATCTGCCTCTGTAACACACACCCCTTGCTGAGTTCAATCTACCTTTTAGGTGATAGCTTTTCAGGTATTCAAAAGTCCTATCTGATGTTCCTGGCCTTTCCCTGTCTTCCTTTCTCCAGGTTATCTACCTCAGGATGCCATGTTTTTCAGTGTTCTCACTCTTATGGGTGGGTTCTGGTTTGACATTGCCCGCCCCTTCCTAAAATAGCAGGCCTATAACTGAATCCGTTGCTCCAGATGCAGTCTACTTGGATAGAAAATAGCAGGACTATGACGTCCCTTACTTTGGACACTGTGCCTCTATTCTTGCGGCATTAAATATTATTATTTTTATTATTGGAGGGGCTTTTCATATACTGTTAACTCACACTGGGTTTGCAGTCTCCAAAACCTCTCAGATTTTTTTCCCATAGGGATTGTGGTCTTTGCCACACCTCTCTCTCCTCTTATGGAAAGGTGCAGCTGATTTTTTTGGAACCCAAACGTAGGACTTGACATTTATACTGCTTTCATTTCGTCCTGTTATGTTAATCTCATTACCCCATTCTGTGCGAACATGCTTGCTCTCCTTTCCAGAGTTTTGTCATCTGCAGATTGCAGAAGCTGTTATCCGAGCCTTTGATGAGAAGAACAATGCTGGTCAAATGTCAGATCTGGGGGCGATTCCATGAGGCCTCTCTCTTTAGGTTGACATCCATCGAAGACCAGGCCTTGTTTCTGACCACTTTTACCATTTCTGACTCTACTTGCCTCCACCCATTCAGCTCATTGACTCATATTGTCTAGGATGGCATGAGAGACTTTGACCAATGGCAAACATTTCTTTCTTGCACCAAGGTTCACCCATTGTACCTGTTCTCTTCTAATGTCATTGAAACAAAAAATGTCCCGGTTGAAAGGGACTTTGGAATCATAGAATGTCAGAGTTGAAAAGGACATTACAGGACATTTGATCTAGTCTCTATATTTTAAAAAGAAGATTGTAAGGCACTGATGGGGCAGTAGCTACAAATGGAGGATGCAAGTAATGATTTCAATGAGGATAATGAATACACATGGTTAGCTGGAGAAGAAAAGACTTAATGGGGATATGACAAATGCCTTCAAGCATTGGGAGGGCTTGTTCTTATATGGAAGAGTGATTAGCCTAGTACTGCTCATTCAAGGAAGAACAGGGAACAATAGGAGGAAGTTATAATGTGATAACTTCTCTATAGAAAGAAAAATTCCCTGTTAGTAAAATAGAATAGACAACAGTGTTTGGATATTGATGCAAAATAGACTTTTTGTTGTGTAATTTATTGTATGTTTGTCTATCCATGTTGGTCATACGAATGCATGTGTGTATCAATACACACGTATGCATGTACTTATAGTGTTATATTATAATATGGGTATATATGTACATATCTAATATATATCCTGTAGGTATACACAGGTATGTATAAAGCATGTCCTATAAGTAAAGCTCTGTACTTAGAACTGTGGGATACACAAAACAAAACAAAACGTGAGCCCTATCTTTAAGGAGTTTACCATCTAGGAGGGAGCATCAGCGGTAACCAGGACAAAAACAAAATTATTATAATGTAGGCCAGTGGAGGAGAGTGCAAAGAGCTCTGGCCAGGTCAGGAGCTGTGGGTTCTAAACCTAGCTTGGCCAAGAACAATCCTGTGACCTGGGGGACTTTGCATTCTCCACCCAAGCATGTTCTGTCCTCTGAGCAGAGTGGAGGGGATGCAGTCCTCTCCTCAGGGAATCCATCCCCTCAGAAAGGGGGAAGGTGGACCCAGATAACTCAAACAAAATCTCGCGGGAGTGCCTCGTGGGCTGTGGACACTTAGATGTTACGTTATTGTGAATAAAAAGAAACTTTCTGAGTAACTCGGTTTCACATACCCTTTACATTCCCAGCACATGTAGTGTAATATTTACAAAATAAATAAAGCTTGCTTAGTATATGTTAGTATGTACTAACCTCAAAACACGTTAGACTTTGGACTTTCAAAGAATTTAACTCAAATAGAAATGGATTCCTGCTGCCTTTACTGAAGGAAAAAACGCGCATTTGTGTCTCCTGACTCTCTTTTTTTGTCACCAACTTCAGTGGTTGGGCCTCAAAAAAACCAAAACCCAAACCCAAACCAGAAGACAAGTATCTGTTGAGTGTTTTGTAGCAGGCAACATTCCAAGTGTTGAGGATAAAAAGAAAAGTGAGAACACAATGTCTGCCCTCAGGGGGCTCACATTCCAATAGAGGAGATGACAGAAAAAACTGGTACGTGCTGGATAGTCCTCTGTCTGTCTGTCTGTCTGTCGCTATGTACTGTATATATCTGTGTCCGCATATATGTATACATGTGCGCATGTGTACGAGCATATGTACATGTGCATGTATATATGTATGCATGTATAGGTATGCATGTGTATACGTGTATGTGCATGTGTGTATGTATACAGTGCACATGTGTATGTGTCTGTATATATGTGTATGTGCATAGATGTGTATGTATGCATGTAGATGTGTGTGTGTGTAGAAGCATGCACATATATAATTTCAGAGGGAAGGCACTAACTTTGAGGAGGGCCAGGAAAGTCCTCTTGTAGAAGGTAAGATCTGATCCATCACAAAGGAAGCCAGAGGAGTCGGGAGGCAGAGGTGAGGAGGCAGAGCATTCTAGCACGGGGGACAGCCTATAAAAAGACCTAGAACGGGGAGATAGCGTGTCAGCTGTGACATACAGCAAGGTGGCTGATATGGCTGGGTCATAAGGAGTGTGAAGTTAGAGAACCACTTCAGTGGACAGTTAAATATTTGAAGGAATGGTTCTGTCATTCTCAGGTCCCTTCCAGTTCTAATGTTCTCTTGTTCTATGTGCCCAATGAATGCATTCTACCCAAATTGTATCCAGATGAATGTATTAAATTTGCACTGTGTTTGGGTGCTCACTGCAAAAGCCCACTACCCACAAGATGAAATGAATTGATTCTTCTTGTTTTGAAAATGTTTCTGTCTTCCTCTTTAGCCAAGTATCCAGCCATCAAATCTCTAATGGGCCCAGATCCACACTTGAAATGGATTGTGTCCTGCATGGTGCTGACCCAGTTCTGCGCTTGTTACCTGGTCAAAGACTTGTCTTGGCGATGGGTCATCTTTTGGGCCTATGCCTTTGGGGGCTGCGTGAACCACTCCTTGACCCTGGCCATCCATGACATCTCCCATAACGTGGCCTTTGGCAACAAATTTATTCAGCGGAACCGCTGGTTTGCAGTCTTCGCCAACCTCCCCATTGGGTTGCCATACTCCGCTTCCTTCAAGAAGTACCACATTGATCACCATCGCTACCTGGGTGGTGACAAATTAGATGTGGACATCCCCACAGACTTTGAGTGTTGGTTCTTCTGCACTCCAATGAGGAAGCTCCTCTGGCTCTTCTTGCAACCACTGTTTTATGCCCTGCGTCCACTCTTCGTAAACCCCACGCCTATTACGCAGATGGAGATCTACAATGCGCTGACGCAGCTTGTGGTCAACTTTACCATCTATATGTTTTGGGGGCTGAAGCCAATTGTATACTTTATCGCAGGCACTTTCCTCTGTACAGGAATACACCCCTTCTCTGGTCACTTCATCGCTGAGCACTATATGTTCTTGAAGGGTTATGAGACCTATTCCTACTATGGTCCCCTCAACTGGATGACCTTTAATGCGGGCTACCACATGGAACACCATGACTTTCCCAGTATCTCAGGCTTCAAGCTGCCCATGGTAGGTGGGGCCCCTTTAGGGAGACTTTTTCAGTCATGCTGTGCTGAGTATGGGTAGGGGGCCAACTTAGCTCACGTCAACAAAATTTATTAGACATACTATGTGTCAGCTACTGTGATGGGGGCTACAAGTAATTATAACTATAGCTCTAATATTATTTGCAATGACTGTTACTACTTAAGACCATTATAGCATATAAATATATTAAGACTGTATGTTACAGATAAACTGCTGATCTTATCAGCGAAAGGAGCTTTCACACCAGGAATTCCCCTTACTGATAACATTATAGGTCCAGATTTCTTTTTTTTAAAGGCTAGTGATAATAACACCTTGACAGCACTTTAAGATTTAGAAAGCACCTTCTTTATAGTGTCTCAGTGAGGCAGATAGTAATTTTCCTCATTCTGCGGGTGTGGAAATTCAGGCTTAGAAATGGTAAGTGACTTGCCCAAGGTCACAGAGCTACTGTGCCTTACAGTCAATACTAGAACCCAGGTCTCTTGACTTAGGATCAAAGGATGATCTAGTTAGAGCTGTAAGAGATTTTAGTGGTCCTCTAGTCCAGCCTCCTTGTTTTACAGATGAGTCTCAGAATCATTAGATGATTTACCCAGGGTCCCACGGCTAGTATGTGAGGTAGGATTTGAATCCAGCTCTTTCTAATTCCAAACCATATTTACTAGACCAGTGTTGTCCAGTTCAAATAGAAACGATTTCCTGCTGCCCCATATTGACTTAGAAAACCACAAATGAACATTAACAACATTGTACTGTATTGCTGTTTCTTTTGTTAAACATTTCCAAATGACATTTTCATCTGGTTCTCTCTATTCTGGAGGGAAGGTCTGAAATCTCTGCAGGAGACAACATTGTCAGGGCTGCCATTTTCATGCATTTATACCACCTCTCAAGATGTGTTTCCTATCGTAACCAAGGAGGAGGGTATGGCATCTAGACAAATAAGTAATAATGCTGGATGCGGTGTTGGAAAGCCCAGTTCTGACCTCCTGGCGAGTGACCGAGACTCTCTGGTCCATCATTTCTTTATCTGTACAATGAGGGAACGGGAGGAGAGATTCTGTCCATAATGTCTCTTTCAGATCTAGATCTGTGAGCTGCAATGCAGAGTAGAATGTGAGAGGACCATAGGAGAGATGCTGGCAAAGGACTTGAGAATAGGAACAGCTGAGGAAGAAGAGAGCATTTAGCTTAGGGCAATCTAGAGAAGAAAGCCTTGAGGCCTGGGAGGAAGAGAAAGATCTCAACCCTGGAAGCTGACTGTGTGAATGGACAGAGGCAAGAGAAGGAATGCTTCTGTTAAAAGGACAGCTCGTGGTCTAGTTTGCCTAGGGAACAGGGCTCATCGTAGGGAATGAGAAACATTTATGAAGCACCTACTATGGGCTTGCTTCCAACTAGGTGGCACAGTGGGTAGAGCGCTGGGCCTGGAGTCAGGGAGACCTGAGTTCAAATCCAGCCTCAGATATTTCCCAGCTGTGTGACCCTGGGCAAGTCACTTAACCCTGTTTGCCTCAGTCTCCTCCTTTGTATAAGAAGGGAATGGCAAGTATCTTTGCCGAGAAAACCCCAAATGGGGTCATGAAGAGTTAGACGCTACTGAGATGAGCACCATCAAATGCGCTGAATATTTTACAGATACCTTGTCTGATCCTCACAACAGCTCTGTGAGGTCGGTGCTATCACGGTCTCAATCTTCAGGGAATGAAACTGAGACCTACAGAGGTTGACTGACTGGCCCAGGGCCACGCGGTGTCTGAGGCCAGATTCGAACTTGGGTCTCTATTCGCTGTGACACCCAACTACCTCTAGGGTTCATGAATGACAGCCAATGGAAATAAAGGCTGAGAGTTAAAAGTGACTGATCATGGAAAGCCTTAAGTCCCAGAATAAAGAGTTTACATCTTATGAGCATTAGAGAACCCCCCACAGACTTGTGAACGGCAGGTTTATGTCTTAGAGAGATTCTTTTGGCAATGTCAGGAATGGATTGGAGCAACAGTGTGGGCTGGGGATGGGAGGGAGTGCTAAAGGCAGGGAGACCAAGTAGGAAGCTATTACGACAGTCTAAGAACAAAGGCAACATAGACCCAAATCAGAGTGGTGGTTGTAGGCACGGGGAAGAGGAGGGGAAGGATGTGGCCATGTGGAGTTAGATGCTAGAGAGTCTAACATTTTCTGGGTTCAGATCTGGTTTTCTTCTTTTTGGTCCTCAGTCTAATGCTGGCATTGGATTGAGAATGGGAAGGAACCTTGGCAGGCAGTCATCCAGCCCAGTCCTTTGATTTTATAGATGAAGAAGCTGAGAGGTTGAGTGACTCACCCAATGTTATGCCTTCCTAGGAAAGAATGGAGGCAGAATTTAAATTTGCTTTACTCCATTTCCAGAGATAGTATTCTTTTCATTACTCTGATGAGAGCTGAGAGTCACCTCCGTGCTATGATTTTTTGGTGAGGAGGTTAAGTGACTTGTCCAGGGTTACACAGCTAGTAAGTGTCTAAAGCTGGATTTGAATCCAAGGTCCCCTTTGTTTTTTTTTTAAATTTATTGACTTGTTTATTTACTTTTAGTTTCCAAGATTCAGTTACAGAATCACTTGAGTTTCAGATTTTCTCCCCTTCCTTCTCCCTCCCCTCCCCATGGTGGTGTACAATCATGTATGAGATCTGCAAACACTTTCACATTGTGCAATAGTCTGGTTGTATAGAAGCATTGTAACCAATGGAGCAAATAATGGGGAAAAAAAAAAGAAAAGAAACAAAACCAAACATGGAAAAGATCAATAGCATGTGTTGCTTCAGTCTCCATTTAAGCTCTGGTCTTTCTAGATCTTTCTCTGAGTGTAGACATCTCCTTCCACTTTGAGACTTGTAGAGCTGCCTTTTAACTTCGTTGCTGAGAAGAGTCCAGTTTATCAAGGTTGGTCATCACACATATGCTATATCTGTGACTGTGTACAAATTTTTCCTGGTTCTGCTCTTCTCACTTAGCATCAATTTGTATAAGCCTCTCCAGGTAATTATGAAGTCCATCTCCTTCCCATTTCTTATAGCACAATAGTATTTCATTACGTTCATATACCATAATTTGTTCAGCCATTCCCAAATTGATGAGCAACCCCTAAGTTTCCAGTTTTTTGCCACCACAAAGAGAGCTGCAATAAATATTTTTGTACATATGGGTCCTTTTCCCACTTCTATGACCTCTTTGGGAT
>JAQQSW010003858.1:0-14588 GCA_028646575.1 Pseudocheirus occidentalis
CATTTTGTGATCTAAAACTATACCAGCATATTCATAACCATCATGGGTGTTGTGAATATTGCATTACTGATAGTTTTTTCCTTTTTGGAGGGCAATTGGGGTTAAGTGACTTGCCCAAAGTCACATGGCCAGTAAGTGTGTCAAGTGTCTGAGGTCAGATTTGAACTCAGGTCCTCTTGACTCCAGGGCCGGTGTTCTTTTCACTGTACCACCTCACTCCCCCAAGCCTGGCCTCATTAATGAGCGATAAAGATTGTAGATGACACTATCTCTCTGAGAAGCAGTCGGCCTTTAGCTAAGATTTCACTTTCAAAACAATTTATTCTGGCCTTACTTAGGAATAAACCTTTATGACAACAGTTTACTGTCTAGGTAGATTTCATTAATTTTTTATAACTTGGTTGTTGGAATTTTCGTTGTGACCGGTGAATATTTATTACTTTTTAGACCAGGTTCATAGATCTCAATCTAAAAGGGACCTCAGAATCAATCTAGTCCAACCTCCCCATTTTATAGTTGAGAAAACTGAAACAAAGGAAATAAGCATTTATTAAGTGCCTACTGTATGCCAAGTACTGTGCTAAGCATTTTACTACCATCTCATTTGATCCTAACAACAATCTTCTGGAGTAGGTGCCATTATTATTCCCATTTTATAGATAAGGAAACTGAGTCAGATAGTAAGTGACTCGCCCAAGACCACACAACTGTTATGTGGGGCAGCTAGTTGGCTCAGTGGATAGAATACTTGACTTATAGTCAAGAGTGCCTGAGTTCAAGTTCAGTTTCAGACACTTACTAGCTATGTGACCTTGGGCAAGTCACTTAACCTCTGTCTACTTCAGTTTTCTCAACTGTAAAATGGAGATAATACTAGAACTTACCTTCCAGGATTATTGTGAGATAACAGAAATAATAATATGGTAATTGCAAAACAGTTAGCATAGTTCTTGGCTCATAATAAGCACTATAGAAACGTTAATTAATATAATGATGGTTATGATGATGATGATGATGCATCTGAAACCAGATTTGAACTCAGTTCTTCTTTACTTCAGGCCCAGAACTCCAATTAACTTGTCCAAGGTCAAGGATATTGAAAATGTCAAGGCCAAGATTTGAACCCAGGTCCCTTGGCTCCAGGGCTAACAGCTTACAGTCTCAAGTGAGAACAGTCAGATTCAAATATGAGAAAAGATTACCCCTTCCCCCAATCTCACCCCCCCCCAAAAGGAAGTGTTTTGACTATTTTCAAATAAAAACAATTTACTATTTTTCATTCCTTTTGAATTGAGAGGAGCGGGAAGAAAGGATAGTCTATCAATAAATACAGATAAGACAAAAAGCAGCAGGCAGGGTACTTGGGAGAGACAGACATAAAAAGAGAAGATTGTAATGAGGAACAAAAGAAATAGGTCAAAGTGGGAGCACTAAGACAAAAAACGAGAGTAGAAGGGAAGAGCATGGTCACATGAACCTAGATAAGTTGATTGAACTAGATTCGAAATTGGAAAACCCAACTGCCAGTAACTAGGGCAAGTCATTTCAGAATCAGAAAGTCAGTGGTCAAAACATCAGTTTCTTATCTACAAAATAAGGTCAAGCTAGAAGATTCCTGAGATTTCTTCTAGCTCTCTAAATCTCAAATCCTATCATCTCTGAGGTTCTTTCTAGCTCCAAAATTCTCAAAGGAAAAGGTACAAAATTTTGGTCAAAAATCTACCTATCCTAACATCTAAATCTCTGCTTTTGCTTTTCTTTTGTGTGTTTGTTTTTTAAGGTAACTTGTTGACTGTGACTCTGAAAATGTCTACCTTCTTGCTGAGTTGATTATTTTAAAAATTGTGTTTTACCAGTGATACCTTGGAATCTCTTGACATTTTCCCTCATAAGGCCCCTGCCCTCATTAAACCAGTTTGACAGTTTAGATTTAAAAGTTCAGAGAGATAAAATTAGTCTATCACTGCTACAGAGCAAATACTGAGGGAAAACAGATTGAAAGATTGAGTTGATCTCTGTCAACCTATAGCAAATTGTTTCTCATTAGGAACTTTTTATTTTTAGCTGAAGGATGTAGTTGAAGGAATAGGTCAGCGTGATAGAGTCAAAATAGAGGGCATTTAGAGCTGCTGGTTTTAACAGGAGCTCCAAATAAAATGCTAAATTCAATGTAAAGGGGGCCAGAGGCAAAAAAATCAAAATAGACATCCCCTCTCAAATTCAAAGATTAAAATCAGGGAGTATAAATAATGCTAACCATAAGCTAGAATCTGGTAACCCAGCGCTCTGAAAATTCAGTTCAAAGAAATACTTTAAGCTAGTTGAGTGGACCCTGCTCTGTCCCTTAATGAGCTTGGCACCTGAGGCAAAGAATTTGCTTCTGGTAGAAAGGCCTTTCAGCCAAAATTCTGGAAAGGTCTAGTCATAAGGGCAGGGAAAGAATAAGCATTTCTTACATTTTTACTACATATATGGTACTGTGTTGATTATTTTACCAGTTTTATTCCATCTATTCTGTTATAAAGAATCTTCATAAAGGAGAGACAAAGAGAAAAAAAAAACCAAGAAGGTTTTTGTCCCCCTAAACTGTTGCTGGTTCTGAGGCTGAGGTGAGGGCAGCTATTTTTCTATAAGAGCTATACAAAGGCTTCTAGTTTATGAACTAAACATTCTGGAAAAGGCTACTCTTCTCATGAGGAAAAGATTGCATATATATATAGTCAAGGATTTCTGAGGAAGCCACAAGCTGGAAACAGAGAAATTATAAGGCAACATGCCCAGTTGGGCCATTCCTGGCAGGATCTGCTGAGCTAGATAGCGTAGAACTGAGGTACAAACATGGTGCAGCATCTGTTAGTGACTGGGAGCCTACACAATAATGGTGTTTGGGGGCACAAGTGGCCTAGCTCTCCCATGTGTGGAGCCTGAACATAAATGCTACCTCCATGTGTGCCTTTCCGCTTCCATGTCCTGGCCACATATTATATCCTTTATATGTATGCACTCCATGGGTACAGTGCACACTGGCCATGTGTTCCCAATGTGTGTGATACTCCCCATGTGTGACTCTGCATGTGCTTGCATATGTTCCCTATTACTCCTCCCTGTGTGTTCTTTGGTCACGCATGTTTCCTGTGGGTGTGCCTCTCCATCCATGTCTTATGTGTGTCCATTTTTCCTGCTGATGGTGTATTTATTTGTGGGGGAATGTACCCCAGGTTTATAGGGGGAATATTTCATTGCTACTTTTCTTAATATGCCATTTCATTAAATGACTTTGCTTTGAACTAATGCTCTGACTGTTAAAAGTAAACTCACTGGTAGGCCCTTGTAAGCTATATCAGAGGGTACTTTAAGTCTAGGTCTGACTTCCTCTGGGGGCCCGGCCTTGAAAGTTGGGGTACTTTAAGATGCTAAGCACAATATTCTATTTATAAGCATGTTAGAGAGTTATAATAAGATAAAGAATTTTGTGATAATTAAGGGAGGTCATTACCTAAAAAAGGGAATTAGAGAAAGAGAGATAGCATTTGAGTTGAATTTTGGGCAAGAAATAAACATTTGTGTATTATCTGCCCTGTACCAGGCATTGTGCTAAGCACTTCACAGATACCTCATTTGAACCTCGTAACAGTCCTGGGAGGCAGCTAATATTATTATCCTTATTTTAATGTTGAGGAAACTGAGGCAAACAGAAGTTAAATGACTTGCCCAGGGTCACACACTAACCAGTAAGTGTCTAAGACCAGATTTGAACTCACAAATTACTGCCCCAAGCCCACATTTGATTTATTGCCTCACCTTTAAAAGATAAAGATGAATTTATCAGATCAAAAATGGGAGAAAGTCTATTCAAAACATAAGAAAAATTGGGAGTGAATGTTTGGAGGGAGGAGAGCATGGTATGCATTTTGAGGATAGAAATGGGTCCAATATGGCTATAGTAATTAGTGTATAACTAATATGAAATAAGGTTGAGAAGTAGAGGAGGACCAGATTGTGGAGGGCCTTGAAAAGCAAAAGCTTTTAATTAGCAGGCAATAGGAAGCCAATGACGATTTTTGAGCATAGGGGTTACATGTATTATATTGTCATTTTCCCTGTTTCTATAAAGTTCCTTCTTAGTAATTGAATTAAATAAATATTTATTAAGTGCCTGCTACTTGCCAGACACTGTGCTAAGCACTGAGGGTGCAATTAAGGGAAAGACAGACAGTCCTTTATCTCAAGAAGCAGTGGATAGAGTGCTGGACCTGGAGTCAAGACTTGAGTTCAAATCCCATCTCAGACTAGCTGTCTGACCCTGGGCAAGTCACTGACACCTGTTTGCCTCAGTTTCTTTATCTGTAAAATGAGCTAGAGAAGGCAATGTCAAAGCATTCCAGTATCTCTGCCAAGAAAACCCCTAAAAGAAGTCAAGAACACTTAAATGACTGATCAACAACAACCTTGCGCTCAAGAAGTTTATAGTCTAATGAGGAAGACAACACACACAAAAAAAAGAGGCTAAAAAGGGAAGAGGAGGGGGAAGCCGTTAGAGAATGCTTGGTGCAGGGGTATGAATTTCCTGGGAAAGAAACTTAGTGGAGGTCCTGATGGAGAATGGAGAGTTACCTGGAAAGTGCTGAAAATTCAGGACCCTCCATAAAAGAGGGCTTTGGAAGGAGGTCAGTGATCCTCCCTCCAAGCCTCCAGAGGCTAGAGGACGCTCAGTGTAGTCAGTCAACGTGATGTTGAGATTTCAGGTCCCTTGAGAGGAAACTGCTGGAAAGTGGAGAGTTACCTGGGTAATTTTTTTTTTTTTTTTGCTTTTTGGAGGGCAGTTGGGGTTAAGTGACTTGCCCAAGGTCACACGGCTAGTTTTTTTTTTGTGTGTGTGTGTGTTAAGTGTCTGAGGCCGGATTTGAACTCAGGTACTCCTGACTCCAGGGCCGGTGCTCTATTCACTGCGCCACCTAGCCGCCCCCTACCTGGGTAATTTTAATAGTTGATATAGCCCTACAATCTGTAAATTATTTGAGTAGCATCACCATTTTTATCATAGTGTTGGAAACTAAAGTAGTACAATGGAAAGAGTATTTGATTTGGAGTATAGAGTATCCAATAGGTGCCTCTAACTTATAATTTCATTTTTTGGAGTGTCTGTTTTCTCGTCCATACAATGAAGAGATTGGACCAGATGACTTCTAAGGCTCCTTCTATCTCTAAATCTCTGATCTTATGTCCGTCTCTTTGTGTAAGATACATATATCTATATACACGTGTGTTTACACACATGTTTGCACGTGTGTTGTGTATTCCTCTTCCTTTCGTGGCAATTTAATAAAGGATGGATTGGAAAAGGGAAAAAAAATTGGAAAAAACTCCAAAAGTCCAGGAAGGTGCTAAATATGTAGCACCTGGGAATGGAGAGCAAAACAGACCAGAGAGAGGCTGTGAAAGTAGAAGCAACAGCACTTGACAGTATTTTCTCAATATGTATATATTTACACTATGCTAACAGCTTGCAGCACTGTGAATAAGTGATTTCATAATGGAAGCACATTAGAGTGGTTTTTACATAGTGCTAGACGGCTAATTGAAAACTGAAAATGCATTAAAAGTTGTTGGAAGTTTGATGTTACGTAGCGGCGTTTTTCCATTTCCATACATATATCCGTCTGTCTTTCGGACATCTCAAGCTGGATTTCCAGCAGACATTTTAAATTCAACATGTCCAAAACTGAACTCATTATCTTCCCCACTAAGCCTCTCCTCCTCCACACTTCCCTATCATCAAGGGCACCACCATTCGCTCAGTCCCCCAGGCTCATAACCTAGATCATCCTCAACAGCTCACTATCACTCTCCCCACTCTTTTCCAATCTGTTTCCAAGGACTGTTAATTTCACCTTGGCAACAGCTCTCAAATAAATTCTCTTCTCTCCTCTGATACTATCAGCACCCTGGTGCAGGCCTGCGTCATCTCACACCTGGACTATTGTGTCTTCTACTCAGCCATCAAAGTTAATTTACTAAAGCACAATTCTGACCCTATGAACCCTTCCTTCCCACCTTTATGCATTCTAGGGGTGCCAGGAGCCCTGAAATACAAGGGTACAGGGCACAGGTCTGCCCTGAAGGAATTTGACCACTCACGCTTTCTTTCAGTTGAACTAGTGAGTTTAAGCGGGCCAGACTTGTACTGAGTCTGTGCTATTTGTGACACCAAATACAAGTGGGCCAGATTTTAAGAATCTCAGCCATTAGGTGTGGCTAGGTGGTACAGTGAATAGAGCACAGGCCTTGGAGTAAAGACGACCTGAATTCAAATCCCAAACATTTAATACTTATTAGCTGTGTGACCTTGAGCAAGTCACTTAACTCTAATTGCCCTACTTTCCCCCCTCCAAAAAGAAAAAAAAAGAGTCTTAGCCACTTAATGGAGGCAAGATTGATATTTTATACAGAAAGACTGTGGGAAGATTTGGATGAGATCTAGGAGTGTCAAGGAAGTTAATTAAGTAATCAAGGTGGGAGGGGTGGGCCAGATGCCTCAGGCAAACACCAGAGACTAGGCCATTTGGAAAAGTCCAGGGGTTTTTCCTTTTGGGGGTGCAGATCCTAAACACAGTCTTTTCTTTTTGGGGGTTCATACCTCATCCCCAATCAACCCCATTCAATAAACTCCAGCGACCCTCTGTCTCCAGGATGAAAAACAGAATTCTCTGTTTGACATTCCAAGCCCTTTAAAATCTAGCCTTGGCCTCAGCTTTTCAATCTTCTTTACAGTTTATTCCCAGCCATGTACTCTGCGATACAGTGACAGTGACCTCCTGGCTGTTCTATGAAGAAGACATCCATCCCATCTCTGGCTCCCAGCATTTTCTCTGGCTGTCTCTCCGTTCTTGGAATGCTCCCCCCTCCTTATCACTGCCTTCTGGCTTACTTTCTTCAAGTCCCAACTGAAATCCCTTCTTTTACAGGAAACCTTTCTTAACTCTTCTTAATTCTAGTGTCTTCCCTCTTTTAATTATTTATGGTTTATCCTTGTTTGTATGTATTTCTTTATTTGTCTCCCTCATTAGATTGTGAGCTCCTTGAGGATAAGGAATGTCTTTTGTTTCTTTTTGTATCCCTAGCACATAGTAGGTACTTGATAAATGTTTAATAATTGACCGACTGCATAACTAGTATGAGATGTTAGGGCATGTTAAATGACCACTACTGATTTTAGGCCATGGTACAAGGTTTTGGGTGGATAGATTGCTGGGGCCTAGAGACAGGACTACTCATCTTCTTGAGTTCTAATTCTAATCCAATACTAGCAAGTTACTTAACCCTGTTTGCCTCAGTTTCCTCATCTGTAAAATGAGCTAGAGAGGGAAATGACAAACTACTCCAGTATCTTTGCTAAGAAAACCCGAAGGGGGTCAGGAAGAGTCAGATGTGACTGAAACAAATTAACAACATGTTTCTACTTAGCACAGTGCCTGGTACGTAGTATACCCTTTACAGATGCCTGTTTCCTGATTCAAAAGAATAAAATTATAAGATTTTCCAGTTTAACAGAAACTTAAATATCATTTACTTAAACTTCCTTATTTTAAACATGAAGAGACTGAGAACCAGAATCTGACTTAAATGATTTGTTTGAGGTTGCACAGGCTGTAGTAATTGGGCAAGTCAGAGTATGAACTCAAATCAAAGAACCCTGAGAATCTTCAGTCTAAAACCAACGTTCTTTCAACTGCTTCAAGGGATTATCAGAATGTTGTAATTGCTATGAGCTTTGTCTCTCTTGTGCTTTCTGTGGAAGTATAATTATCAATTTAAAAAAATATAGGAAATGTGAAATTGTGACTTCAGTGACATAATACAGTTGAATTTCCCATTTTTACCACAAGATGGCCTCACAATATTGTTGTAATGCATAGTTCTGTATTTCCAGTACATTCTTCCAAAAACTTGTTTCATCCTTAAAACATACCCCTTCATTTGCCATTTACCTGCCTGATCCTTCTGATCCTTTTGTATTATAATTGTGAAATGCATTCTGAACAAAACAGTGTGATACTTTATGTTACCACTGGATGGCAAGATAATAACACTTTTAATGGTCTTTGAATAATTCATTGTCTTGGGGAAATCTTTTTATAATTTTTTGCCCTTGGGGAAATTTTTCAATTATGATTGCATTTACTATAATTATTGATACATAAGGTAGCATTCATATCAAATGTTATAGATACATGTGTATATGTCTATGTATGTGTCTTTGTGTATGTTATTATTATTATTTATTTATTTGGTCAGCTTTAAGATTCTATAGGTATAGGAAACTCCTGTATTGCAATGTTGGATCTTATATCGCTGATGCATATTGTGCAACCCTTCTGCTTCTTAGTATCTTAGAGAGCTGCCTGGGGCACTGGGAAATTAAATGAATTTCCCATTGTCAGTCAGTAGACAAGCAAAATTAAGTGCTATGTGCCAATCTTGATTATTAAAGCACTGGAGATCTGAAGAAAGGTAAAAAGTATGCCTGCCTTCAAAGAACTCTAATTCTAATGGGGGAGAGATCATGTAAATAACTAGGTACATTTTCAAGAATGGACAAGAGGCAATCAGGAAGGCACTAGCAGTTAGGGTACCGAGAAAGACCTCCTGCTTGTATATACAAGGAGTAGGACCTGAATGTGGGTCTCTCTACCTCTGAAGCTGGCAAATTACTCTGACACACAATCTCTCAAATTTTGAATGACCAGAAACACATTTCTAGTACCCTTATGAAGAGCTATGTATTTCATAAGAACCTCACGGAGGAAGGTTGTGTTCAGGTCCCTGTATCTAGTGTGAATAATGCAGTTTGGTCTTCTGTTGAGGATAAGGCACAAAAGAAGATTTTTGGGGGCCAAGTAATATAGGAAAAACTGAAACTTGTTCTCTTTGGGCATGGCCATATTATGAATGAGTTGATGCTTGTCACGTTTCTCCTATATCATCTACTATAGTAACTGAACTAAACGTGTGTATACACATAAATATATATTTATACACATATATGTATTAGGTATATATTGTAATATATACATATATGTATGTATATGTATATAATTCTTGGAGAAATGATTTTGGATTTAGATGTTCCCCTTTATTCAATTACATATATGTAGATGAAGCCTTTTGCCATTAAGTTAACAGACTTCTGGGATAAAGTTAGTTTATCTCTTATCTCTAGTCACAAAGAAGGGTTTATCAATATGGGGCCTATAGATCTGCCAATCATTCCCCCCCCACATACCTTGAAAATAAAGCAGCCCCTAATATAATTAAATTCAAATAAAATTTTCGAATTTTGATACACAATATTTATAGGAAACAACAACAGCAAAAATATAGAGTCATATTCCCAATAGATACATGGTCAGTCTCCCTGGAAATGTGTACCTGGAGCCTAGAAGGCATTGGCAAAGAAGGATTGCAGATTGAATTTCAGGTTAAAAGTCTAATTTCATTTACTCATCTGTAATTTGTACAAAATGAGCATATGATTTGATTATACTTTGCATTTAATTCATGAGGTCCTTGGTGTTTTAACTTGTTTACCCGTCTTGCACTTGAATAATTTATCAGTTTTGCTTTTTCATAGAGCTAAAGGTGCAGGTGTTTCATTCACTTATTTCAGACAAAATGAAAGAAAATCTGTAGCCAAAATCAATATACCTTTTAGTCGTATTTATATAGCATTGATATCACATCTTTATTATAAAGAACCCAGGTACTTTCCAAAGAATAATTTCATTGATTTAGGACATATGAAGTATACATTTATTCTCGTCAAGGGAATGGGGTTATGTCAGACTTGAAAACGTAGGAGATCCTCCTAATTTGTAAATTCTCTATTCATAATTTCGACTATCTATTGTGCCAAATTACTCTCTCTTTGACTCGGTTTTTATGGAGCAAAGAGAAGTACAGATTTTTTTGCAAAAGTGAAAAAGGGTTGTTATATGGTTTGTGCAATTAAATCATGCTGATTCACTGTATTCATATAGTTGACTTTTATCTGTCCTCCCTGAATCTTTTCATCTCCAGGCTGACCGTCTTCAGTTCCTTTCTTGATATGTCACTAACTATTGGAATTAAATAATAAAAGGGTGAAAGGCCAAGGCACACTTTATTTTGAATCCATATAATGTACTTACACAGTTTCGTGTCATATGTGTTAATGTCATACCCCTATTGGACTGTGAGAAAGCAGTGATGTAATGAAAAAATAATTAATTTGGAGCCCAAGTTCAAATCTTAGTTCTGCCACTTAACACCTGTGTGATTTGGGTCTCTTTCCTTACCTTTAAAATGAGTGGCTTGAATTAACTGGCTTTAAAGGTCCTTTTCATCAGGAAGTAGGTGAGCCTATAGCAAGGCAATGTGGGGAAGTGAATAGTCTTGGAGTCAGAATGATTTGAGTTTAAATGCTGTCTCTGACACATGTGGACAGTGTGACCCTGGGCGTGTCACAACTCAGCTCCACAGGCAACTCTTTGAAACTAGAAGTTGCAAAAAAAAAAAATACCTTTTTGATCTACCTTGGCAGGAATTTCCTTAGTAGGGAGCTTCCTGCAGTGATAAAATGATAGCTCTAAATGAAAATGTATACATACATTTTCCACACACATATACATACTTAAGTATGTATACACATACGTACACATATACATACATATATACATATACATTCATATACATACAAATAATTAGATTAAGTTTTTGCTTTTTAACATAGTCTTAGCTGCAAAGGAACTAGATGAAGATATTATAGGCTGTGTTGATGTCATATTTGTGGTCCATTTCCCATTTTGTACTTTTAGTAGGGAAAAAAATAGATACTAGACCAAGGGTTATTTTGATGTAGAGAACTTTTGAATGAGGGAATTAAAAAAAAAAAACAATCAATGATTCAGTGCCTTTTCTTTGTAACTTGAAGAGTTAGTCTCTCTAAGACCTTTTAGAGAATTGCCTAGACAAATATCTCTTAAACTTTTTGGCCTCACACTCATACTCTCACACTCAATAATTATTGAGTATTCCAAAGGGCTTTTATTTATGTGAGATATATCTATACCTATGCCTTTCTATACCTATACCTATATCTAAACCTACACCTATTTCTATAACTATACCTAACCTGTATCTCTACCCATACCTATACCTATATCTCTACCTATGCCCATACCTATATCTAAATCTATTCCTCTTTATATACATGTTAATAAATATACAGATGTTTATTAGAAATGAAAACTAATGCAATTTAAAATCTTTATTAATTTATTTAAAGATAGCCCCAATAGACTATGGAAAATATATTTTCAGAAATTGAGATATGATATTGCTTTAAGTATCTTTGCAAATTTCTTTGACTGGCTTTAATAGGCAGATTATTATGTCTCTTGTGCATTCAATCTGTTGTAATATGGTTTTTTGGTTGAAACAATGAAGAAAATTTAGGCTTACACAGATATGTAGTTGGAAAAGGGATGACTATTTTAAAAGGCAATAACATCTGAATATTATTATAAAAATAATTTTGGCATCATGAATCCCACAAAGATCTCTGGGACCCCCAGGGAGCTGCAGACCATACCTTAAGCTCAGAAAGGTACTTGGGGCCACAGAGTCAGTATGTTCCAGAGATGGGCCTGGAACCCAGGTCCTATTCTCTTTAAGACCAAATTTGTTTAAATAATCATTTAAATGATAACCCCAAAATGTAAAGGAAAATAAAGATTTTAAAAAGATGATCAATGAAATGAACAATCATGACTTTAGAAAACTGATAATGAAACTTCCTTTCCACTTCTTACACAATGAAGCAGATTTTCTGATATGATCTATGTATTTTCTTTTCTTGAACATCATTTTTTTGTTACAGGAGTGGAGCTTCTGTTTGGGTCTGGAGGTGAACTAGTGATAGAGATTTAAAAAATAATAATAAACTTAAAATATACAGAGGAAAAACAATTCAGAAAGGGGCACAAACATACAGGTACATGTTGTTACTACTTTGTTAAATTTAATATATACTTTCCCCCCTGCAAAGAAAATGTAAGCAGCAGAAATTCAGTTTCAAATATATCTTTTTGTTGTTGTTGTTTATATGTTGGGGTTTTTGTTTTCATTTTTTTGGAGGGGAGAAAGTAAGGCAATTGGGGTTAAGTGACTTGCCCAAGATCACATGGCTAGTAAATGTTAAGTGTCTGAGGCCAAATTTGAACTCAGGTCCTCCTGATTCCAGGGCTGTTTCTCTATTCACTGTTCCACCTAGCCGCCCCTGTTGTTTATATGTTAAAATGATCTTTATTTGCTAATGATTGTCAAATTCATAAGAAAAAAAGCCATCAATCATGCTCATAGAATTTGTAACACCAGCCTGCTTCTATTGTCCTGACTCCCAAGTTGGTATCATCCAGTTTCACTACCTTACATGCAAACTATATTTCCTATAATATGCCCTTTAAGCTGTTGTCCTCATTCTATTAGAGAATTTATGTGGCATAGCAGAAGGTGGCTGTGTGTATAGTGGTTAGAGTGCTGGGCCTGGAGTCAGGAAGACTCATCTTTCTCAATTCAAATCTGACCTCAGATACTTACTAAGCATGTGACCCTGGACAAGTCACTTAACTTGCCTCAGTTCCTGATCTGTAGAATGGAGGCAATACTAGAACCTACTTCACAGAGTTTTTTGTGATGATCAAGTGAGATACTATTTTGTGTGTGTGTGTGTGTGTGTGTGTGTGTGTGTGTGTACAGAACCCTGCCTTGTATATCATAAGTACTTAATAAATGTTTCTTTCCTTCCTATTTCCTTCCATTGCCAGAAAAAAACCCAAAGATATATTGAATATTGTAAACATAAGGATTTTAGTGACATATTTTTGAAGACAGATGAGTAAAAATTGGTTGTTTCCTTCATGGATTGCTATGTCAACACCATCTAGGATCAAGACACAAATCAGATTTTTTTTCTTTGAACAGAAAGCTTTTATAAACTACAGGAATATAAACTTGAAAAACTTCACTCTTCCATCCTGCTTTTTCTTTCTACAGAAAACACTTCAGAACAGAGTAGAAAAGGGAGAACTGTCAGAGAAAAATATTTTAAAACTAAGGAACTATGAAGAAATGTTTGAAAGGTGGGAAGAGGTTGGTGGCAGAAGAAATGTGAAGATGTGAAATTTAATAGGTAAACACCCTCTCCAAAAAAGAATATGGTGAACTGGAAAGGGTAAGAACAAAAAAGCCATAAGTTAATACATTAGTCTTCAGGGAACTGGAATAAAACTTGAAATATATCTAGAAGGGAACTAGGGATTCCAAAAAGTAGAAGAGACAGAGGACAGCATTTCAAGAATGGAAGATAGCCAGCCTGTGTAGAGACAGAGAAGCAAGGGATAGACTGACATAGAGAGTAAACAGCAAGTGAGGGGGGTGGAGCCAAGATGGTGGCGTAGAAGCAGCAAGGTCCCGCAGCTCCCACACCACCACCCTAAACACCCAGAAAATTATGAGCCCAGATAAAGTCTAGGACTCTCAGCCTCACACAAAAATACAGAGAACCCATCTCTCGCTGAAGGTAGCTCGGCAGCAGGGGCTCATTGTGGCAGCCAGGAACAGAGGCTGGAACAGCCTGAAGCCAAGACCGGGACCAGGCCTGGATGGTGGGAAGTAGCCTGGCTGAGCTGAGCTGAGTGGGCACCAGAGCCAGTCTGCAGGAGAGATCTACAGCCTCCAGCACCTCCACATCTGCCAAGGTGTGAGGAACAGGGATGGGAGAGGGGCAGCTCGCATGGCAGCAGAGCAGAGATCCCGCCAGCTAAAAACCACCATGGCCAGGCAAGGCCACAGGGCAGCCTGGAGGAGTGAGCCTCCCAAGCCTCTACTTCAAAGAAAATCTAAAGTACCTGCCTAAGGGAATCTTCAAATCCTCGGAGATGGGTTAGTGAAAGTGAAACTTTGAAAATTAATTTGGGAGTGGTAAAGCAGTTTGGCCAGTCTGCCCCCAGGGCAAGGAAGCAGTGGGGAAGGGAACTGCTGGAACTTGCAGCGGTGGCCCCCACCAGGCCGCTTCAGAGCCCCTGGCCTGCGGACTCCACAGGGGGGCTGAATCCATTGATCGGGGCCAAGTGCTCTTGTGTTGAGCAGCCTGGAACCAGATCATAGTCTTGGGTGGTGGTCCTGGGGTGCACTTTCAGCAAGCCAAAACTGGGGGGACTTGCAACACCCCCATAATAGCTCCAGCAGCTGGGAAAACCCCAGCAATTTGGAACAGAGCTTCCCCCCTTGGAAGCAGAGTTTCACAGACCAAAAAAAAAAAAAACCAAACCAACCAATTAATTGGTTGGCCAACATGAGGAAGAGGAAGCAAAATAAAAACACCAGTAAAACTCTAGAATCCTTTTTTTATGGATAAAAAAGGTCAAAGCATGGAACCGGAAGAAGAGAGCCCAGAACTCAGAACTCCCACACCAAATGCTTCCAAGACGAATGAAGAATGCCTAGAAGCTATACATCAACTGAAAAAGGACTTTGAAAACCAAATAAGA
>JAQQSW010003859.1:0-14588 GCA_028646575.1 Pseudocheirus occidentalis
TAGTCTGCAACCAGTGTTCAGCCAAGTTCACCATCTGTTCCATGAGCCAGACAGGCCTAGCAACTAAGGACCCCTGGACTCAAAGATGAACCCTGAGTGGGGTGATGATACTTGACTGTTTTACACAATCTGTATATGCGTTCCTTTCCTGAATTGTCTGTGTTTCAAACCTCCCTGTGCTTTGGCTACCTCTGAAAAAAGGGTCAGACTTGCCTGGCTTGGAACCAGAGAACTGGAAGAATTCGGCAGAAGTTGTTAAAAACTAGACTTTGATTTGATAGAAGGAAAAACTTTCTAACAAAATGGGCTGGATTACCTCAAGAGTTAGTGGTTCCTCAACTGTAGAGAAGTCTTCAAGTGAAGGCTGGATGGCCATGGGGTGCTATTACCAAGGAGGTACCTGCTTAGGTATTGGCAGGACTAGATATTTCCTGAGTTCTGTGGGGCTCTGGGAATCTGTGGTTTTCTCAGGGTTTCAGTTGTCCCCCGACAATCACTTTGTGGAGGGATAATTCTCCTGTGGCACGGCTGCAGGCTGTAATCAGCTCTTCCAAACCTCTCCTCCCTACCCCAGGATCCTCTCACATCTGATGAAAACAGCAAAGGATAAAGCTGCTCCCAATCACTGAGACGTGTGTCAGTGACATACTAGAGAGTGATGAAATGATTGAGATTCTGTTCCACCCTGTGACTCTGTCTTATATCTCTATGACATAGATCTTGTCACTTAAATTGGAGCCTAAACATGGTAGAGAACCACTTCGTAAGTCAATCAGTTTGGAAAGCCTGCAGTATATGTCTGCAGTTTGCAGAGTTCTGTGCTTGAGGCTAGAGATCCAAAGATGACGTTGACACAGTCCTTATAGGGGCTTATACATCTCAAGGGGCTTATAATCTACAAGGGGTCATTAAACATGTACATGACATTGTACCCAACAGAAGATGTAATGTATCAGGGACAAAGGAGAGATCCAGATAAAATGC
This sequence comes from Pseudocheirus occidentalis, assembly GCA_028646575.1. Lineage (NCBI taxonomy): Eukaryota > Metazoa > Chordata > Mammalia > Diprotodontia > Pseudocheiridae > Pseudocheirus > Pseudocheirus occidentalis. Next base: position 985 of record JAQQSW010003859.1, read on the forward strand.
AATGGGATATTTTTAGGAAAGAGTGACTAATTTTATTTGGGGATAGGGTAGGAAGCAGGGGTAAACTATGTAGGTAGCATTTGACTTCTATGGATTTTGTAGAAAGAAGAATTTTAGCAAGTAAAAGTGAGAGGGACTGTCTTATGGGGATGGGGGTGACTAGAAAAAAATACATATAGATGGGAGAGGGAAAAGACCAGGGATCAAATAATCAAAGTCAATAAATAAAATCAGAAAAAAGAGGCCCTAAATATGATGGGTAAAAAAATGAAGGCTAGCTGGGGACAACTGGGCAAATCTGCCCCAACTCTGCCATAATCTCTGATGGGTTCTGTTCAAACTTAGGCAAAATGGTGACTGAACTTGTTGCTTAGTTTTATGCAACCTGGTAATGTTAGTGGGTCAGGGGATTCATATGTTACATAGCTGTTTGTGTTTTATCTCCCTATTGGCCCTAAGATCCATGATGGCCCTGAGGATCATATATGATCTAAATTTGCGTTTCTCTAAACCAGTGGTTCTCAACCTTCCTAATGCCACGACCCTTTAATACTCAGTATGTGGGTGTATCTGCAGGTGGGCGGACCCACGTGGAGAGGAGTGGTGTCTTGGTCCCTAAGACCATCGGAAATATGTGTTTTCTGATGGTCTTAGGTGACCCCTGTGACCCCTGTGAAAGGGTCATTCAACCCCCAAAAGAGTCGTGACCCACAGGTTGAGAACCACTGCAACACTGAGCTCAGCAATCTTCACATAGTGGGTGCTAGAGGGATCTAGGAAATGCTGCATTGGTATTGTGAGTCTGTAGGGACAGATGCTTACAGTAAAGTTCAAAGGCAAGTCTTCTCACTTCCTTTTTCCACTGGAGTACTCAACTGTTCTCTGATACCTAGTATCCTTCCTGGGGATATTAAACGTGGAAAAGAGAGGATTTAGGTGAGATGTGATAGCTATCTTCAACTATGCCACAGAATCACAATTTGGGAATCAAATGGGGAACTCAGAAGCCATTTAGTTCACCCACCATTCTCACCTGAAAGAGAACCCCCTCTAGAACACAGATAGCAAGAAGTCACCCTGGCTCTTGAAAGCCTTCAGATGTAGCCCATTCCACTTTAGGGCAGCTTATTCCAAACCTAAATTTGTCCCTCAGCATTTTCACACTTTGTTCTTAGCTCTTCTGTTTGAAGTAGAGCAGGGAGAACCAGTCTGATCTTTCTTCCATGTGACAGCCCTACAAATGCCTGAAGACAGTCCTTTTGCGGGACCCTTCTTTTAAGGCATATTCCCAGGGCTCTGCACCATGCCAGTTGCTATCCTCAGCAAATGGAGGCAGCTAGGTGGTACAGCAGCTAAGTGCTGGGGCTGGAGTCTGGGAAACCTGAGTTCAAATTTAGCCTCAGACACTTATAGCTGTGACTCCAAAGTCACCCTCTGTTTTCTTCAATTTTCTTCAGCTGTAAAATGGGTCTCACAGCACCTACCTGCAGGGCTGTCATAAGATCAGATGAAATAATATTTGTAAAGGACATTGCAAGGTGCCTGACCCATAGCAGGTGCTGTATAAATGATCATTTCCTTCTCTTTCCTTTCCCATCCCAATTGCTATTCATGGTAGGAACTATAAATTTATTATTATTTTATAATACGGATTGCAGTTTAGAAGGGGGATCCAACTTATGCTATTTGTACTTAGAAGGTAGAACTAGGAACAATGGGAGATGTTGACTTATTATGAGGAAAAGACCTTTCTCATAATTAGAGCTGTCCAGAAGGAGGTAGTGAGCTCCCGGGTCCTAGAGGTCGTCAGGCAGAGACTAGACAACCATTTGGGATATGCTGGAGGGAGGATGGGTGTGCTGAGCAGGAGACAACTAGGCGACATCCAAAATCCCCTCCAACTATGTTTGTTAGTCTATGACGCTAGCCTACAATATACTGAATTCCAAGGTTGGCATTCACGCCTTTGTCCTGCTGAATTTCTTTTCCTATGCCTCACTTAAGATCTGCTTTCTGTTACTTATTTCTGAAAAAACTTAATTCATTCCAGTTCTTCTAATGTATTTTTCATCACTCTCAACCAGAATCAAGCAGTAACTTATTTTCCCCTCCCTATTTGCCTATGGGAATTCAACCAAGAAGCAGAAGCCACTGGAAGGTAACAGTTGCTATGTAGCCCCTGGATGTGTACTGATCATGTACAAGGTTCTGATCTTCAGAGTGGTTGGTGATGCTGTATGACCAGTGAACAGCAGCAAAGGCAGCCTCAGATTAAAAAAAAGATCTTAGCTGCGAAGGGGCTTTTGAAACATTTCTGCTTTTCCATATCCCTAGTACGTTTCACAGAGTGGAGAGAATCTGTGAGACCTGGGTCAGGGTCCCAGCTCTGCCATTAACACTCAGTGTTAACACTGTTAATACCTAGGCAATAATAATAATAATAATACACTCTTCCTTGGTTGTGCTTCAGTTTTTTTTCCTTTATAAAATGAAAGTTTTAAAATATTTATTTAAGTTTTCCTCTCACTTCTACATTCCCTTCTATGGGCTATATTCTTTTTTGTTGTTGTCCCATCACGTCCAACTCTTTGTCACCCCAAATGGGGTTTTCTTGGCCAACATAGCAGAGCGATTCGCCATTTCCTTCTCTAGCTCACTTTACAGATGAGGAACTGAGGCAAACAGGGTTAAGTGACTTGCACAGCTAGGAATTGTCTGAAGCTGGATCTGAACTCAGTAAGATGAGTCTTCAGACCTGGCACTCTGTCCATTGTGCCACGTACCCACCTGTCCTTGTACATTCTGAAAACTTTTGCATCTCTAATGTTCTATCATTTATGGTCCCTTCCAACACTGTAAACCCATGCTTCTTTACATGGGGCTATATGTCCTTCTGCACAGCGTTAGAGAGTCACTTTCTTTCCATGAAAAGAGATGTGGCAAGTCCTATGTACCCCTTTCAAGTGACTTTAAGGAAGCTTGTACTAGCTTCATACCCAAAGATCAAAGGACAGTGTTCTAATCTGTCTTCCCAGAAGGAAGCAGAAATAATCTCCTTCTGCATGTAAAAGGCAAAACCAGCCTTAGTAGAAGAGACCAGTGGGCAAACCTGATGAGTTACCTCAAGAACCATCTGCAAGAGGCTCTGTTTCTTTGGTAGACATCAGGGATGCAGGATTTTGGGGGGCTAAGCTTATGGGTTTTGAAATCTAGGAGACTGACAAGGACTCTGATGCTAGTGAAGAAATCTCTCATTCTCCCCTTTTCTCTTCTGTTTAGGGAGCAGCTCTTTTGCCCCTGAGACTCTTCCCAGCACCCTCAGGTTGGTACGATGTGGATGCATGTTTGGGTAGGAGGGTTTTTGGTTTATCTCCTTTGGAAGCTATACGAAGGAACTCACTTTTAAATTTGGGCTCCCTTTGTGGGATAATTAAATTTAAAGCTCTGAATCACTGATTGTGGCTTATAGACATGGACTGAAATTTGATCGGTTTGATTTGGCCACCAAAGGACTCCAGCTGTGGAGCAGAGGGTTTTAGAATGACAGTGGGATGGATAACCTACAGAGAGGGATGGGATGTTGTCACAGGAAGCACAGGAGACCAGAGTGCCATTGACAAGGCTGGCTGACCTCAGAGGAGCCCTCTTTTGCCTTCATCTATGTGCAGGCTTTATTTTCTCCAGCAAAAAAAATGTGGAAGATGGCAAAAGTTTCTAATTTTGAGACCCCAAGATTCATTGTCTATGTCTACTCTTTCTTTAAATTTTTAGTTTTAGTTCCAAATTTTCTCCTTCCTTTTTGCTTTAGTGCTTACTTTGTGTACTAGGTACAAGTTAGTGCTTACAGAACTATAATTCCCTATGACTATGATTCTAAGATTCCTTGATTTTAGCTCATTTTTACTTCCCTTATTCTAAGTTTCTGTTATTATGATTCCAAGATTTCAACTCTCATTCTAAGATTTTAAGACCCTAGAATTCTATTACTATTAGAATTCTATGATATTGTGGTTCTATGATTTTTTAAATTTAAATTTACTTATTTACTTTTAGTTTATAACATTCAGTTCTACAATCCCTTGAGTTTCAAATTTCCCTCCTCCCCCCCATGATGGCATGCAATCAAATATAGGATCACCAAATACCTTTACATAAAAAGTCAAGTTATAAAGAAAGATTATAACCAATGGAGTGAACAGTGAGAAAGAAGAAACAAAAGAGAAAAAAGAGGGCAAGTAGTTTGCTTCAATCTGCATTCAGACTCTGTAGTTTTTTTCTCTAGATGTAGATATCTCTTTCCATCATGAGTCTTTCGGAGTTGTCTTATAACCTTGCATTGCTGAGAATAACTCAGTCTATCAAAGTTAGTCATCACACATATGATATGTCTGTAATTGTATACAAATTTCTCCTGGTTCTGCTCCCCTCACTCAGTATCAGTTTATATATGTGTTTCTCCAGGTTATTATGAAGTCTGTCTGTTCCTCATTTCTTATAGCACAGTAGTATTTCATTACATTCATATACCACAACTTGTTTAGCCATTTGCCAATTGATGGGCATCCCCTTGATTTCCAGTTCTTTGCTACCACAGAAAGAGCTGCTATAAATATTTTTGTACATACCAGTCCCTTACTCACTTCTGTGATTTCTTTGGGATACAACTCTAGAAGTGGTATTGCTGGGTCAAGGGTATGCACTTATTGATAGCCAACTCTGATTTCAAGATCTTGTAATATGATGATTACAAGATTCTATGACTGTTGTTATAAGATTTTAGAGCTGTGATTTTAAGATGCTATGATTTTGTGATTCGATGACCCTGTGGCTCTGAGTCTTTGTTTCTGTAACTGAGATTCTATGATTTCATGGTTATGTGACTCTAAGTCTTGATGTGGCTATACCACTCTCCCCACATTTTCCCTTTTCCAGTCCCAGAATATGAAAGAGATTAGGGATATTTTATGTTTACCACTTTTGATTTTGAAGATTTTTTTTTAAGTCTTTTGTTCCATTAAAGTTGGGTCACTGTGTATCTTACATTTGAAGTCCCTTTACTTCTGCGTGTATATGTACATCTTGAAGAAGGGCTTAGCCTGGTATTGATGGCTGCTTAGAAAGAAGCTCAGGTCTCTGGTGACGTGTGGTTTCAGGATTCATTCTGACTTGTCTGGAAGAATGCAATGGCCTACTCTGAAGTTAGGATGATGGCAGGACAGTATGATGGCAAGAACTCTGGAATCAGGAGACCTGGGCTTTAGCTTCAGCTCTATTGCTACATCATCAAGTGACTGTGGTAGCCTGAAAAACCCGCTGATTCTTTCTGGGTGTTAGCCCTTTGTGGCAGGCTTTCTCTCCTCCATGCCCCTTCTCTTGAAGCTCTATGCCTGGAAACTTCTATGTTGCATACCACCCTGCTATTGGGAGCTTCTCTGCTTGTGACATCAGAGGTGGGAAACCAACCAGACAAATCTGAGTGATATCCCATCCTCCCTATAAAACGTATGTGAAAGCATCATGGTGCCATGGAAAGAGTATTGGGAGGACCTGGGGTTGAATCCTATCTCTGTTACAAACCAGCTGTGTAACCTTGGGCAGGTCTTAAGTTCTCTGGACTCTGAACAGTTTCTTCATCTGTAAAATCAGCTCTTCTAGCTCTAAATATATGATTCCATGATCATATCATAAGCTACTTGGCTCTTGTCTGTGTCTCCGAGCTGCCCTATAATGAGGGACAACCCAGGGCCAACATCACACTAGAGGGAGTGATGAGAACCTAGCATAACTTGAGTACTGGGTCCACACAGATGCTCAGTCTGCTTTCTTTCCAGGTGACTTGTAGCTGAAGCTTTGCACAAGTGTTGTCCTCCCCCGTTAGAACGAGAGAACCTGGGTTATTTTTTGTTTTTCAGTGCTCGGCACAGTCCTTTGCAAATAGTAAGTGCTTAGTAAATCTTCATTCAGTCCTCCTCTTATCTTAGCCTCAGGAACACTTTACCTAAGGCTCCATCCTCCCCATTATCTAAGTTGGATATGATCTCTCTGGAAATCCCATTATGTCTTTGTCCCTCAGGGGAATGTGATCCTGATGGAGTCTTGTTCTATCTTCCTTCTCCTCCTCTTCATATCCCCTCCTCACTCATCCAGGGATTCAAGTCAGCTACCTTCCTTTGTGTGAGATAAAATGTGCTTGCAATGAAGCTTTATTGCTTATAGCATCATTGGCTTGGAGCATCTCATCTGTGGAAGCCTAAGTTCTCTCAAAATCTAGTGAAATAGTGGTGGATGATGAAGTTGGATTCCTTCCTCAGGAACTTGGGTTCTTCATTTGTAAACTGCATGTAATGATACTTGCACTCCACCTTACAGGGCTGTGATGGTCTTGGAATTATAAAGTTTTAAGGAAATCAGATACCTAGTCCTACCTATTCCAGGAATGCCCTTTCTAATATCCTTGATGAATGATCTTCTGCTTGAAGACTTCCAGTATTAGAAATTTTTACCATGAAGTAGCCTATTTTATTTTATTTTATTTTATTTTTTGCAAGGGGAAGGCAGGGCAATTGGGGTCAAGTGCCCAAGGTCACATGGCTAGTAAAGTGTCTGAGGCCAGATTTGAACTGAGGTCCTCTTGACTCCAGGGCCAGTACTCTATTCACTGTGCCACCTAGCCTCTCCAGACCATTTCATTTTTAATTGCTTTAATCAATAAAAATTTATTAAGCATTTGATATGTACAAGGCCTTCTGCTCAACCACTAAGGAAATACGTGTGGATCTGTTGCTTGTGAAGGTTAAATTTTTAATCTATATCAAGCCAAACTCTTCTTTGTTGTCGATGTCTAGCCATTATTCCTAGTTCTGACCTTTGGGGCCAAGTAGAACATGGCAGCCCTTCAGACGCTCAGAGAGAGTTATCATCTCTCAATCTTCTGTCTTCTGTTCTCTAAAAAAATCTACAAAATGAGATAATGTCTGCAAAACCCTTTTTGTAACCATAAAATTATTATGGGAGTATGAACTATCACCATTATGATTAATATTACATGGTGTTGAGTACCAGATTCCATAGCAGCATTTGACAGTGTTGAAACCCTCCCCTCCTGGCTATTCCCTCCTCTTGGGGTCTGTAAGCTACTCCTCCCTCTTGGCTCTTCCTCTGACTCCTCAGCTTCCTTTGTGTAATCATCATCCATGGCAGGCTCCATTTGTCACTGTGTTCCAAAGCTCTTTTTTCTGGACCCGCCTTGCTTCTTCTTTATATTTTTCCTTGGTGACTACATCAGCTCCTGTGGATTTAATGACCATTTCTGCTGATGACCCCTAGATTGATAGATCCAGCCCTACTCTCTCTTTTGAACTCTATTCCCACATCAACAAATAGTTATTGGATGGTTTGAATTGTATGTCCTGTAAGCATCTCAAATTCAACGTGTCAGAAATAGGACTCGTGCACCCCCCACAAACACTTAATGCTGGGCTCACCCTCCTACTTCTAGTCTCCTAACTTTGGTGTCATCCTTAATTCCTCACTCTAATTCCCACTCTACCCTTAGTATCCAATCAGCTGCTAAATTATCTTCTTGTTTCTCCCTCCACAACATCCCTTTCATGTGTCCCCTTCTTTCTACTTACATTGTCAGCACTCTTATCAAAGATCTTATCTCCTCTCACCTCAACTACTCAGCCTTCTAATTGGTCTTCATGCTTCATCCTCCTCTCCATTCCGACCCAATGTCCACACAGCAGCCATGGATATGACCACATCACTCCCCTCTTCAGTGACCTCCACTGGCTTCTGATTTGGCACCATCCCCTCTAATCACTTTATGGTACAGTCAAGATGGCTTTGGTGATTTTCCTCACTTATGGTGCTCTATCTGCTGTTCTTGCACCTTTGCAGTGACTGTCCCCCAGACCTAGAGTATCCTCTACCCTCAGGGCACTCTTGGAATTCCAGGTTTCCTTCAAAATTCAAGCCTTTGTGTAAGGACTTTCCTGGTTCCCCCATGAGTGCCCTCTTGTGCCTCTCCTATGGAAAGCTTTCTTTTACAGCTTTATTGTGTACATGTGTCTATATATGTATGTGCCTATTGACATTTATTAGTGTACACACACATACATGCACGCACACACACACACACACAAGGTACATGAAGTTGGATTCCTTCCTCAGTAACTCGGGTTCTTCATTTGTAAACTGCATATAATGATACTTGCCCTGTCCACTTTACAGGGCTGTGATGGTCTTGGCTTTATAAGGTTTTTATAAGGTTTTATAAGGTTTTTATAAGGTTTTAAGGAAATCAGATACCTAGTCCTACCTATTCCAGGAATGCCCTTCCTAATATCCTTGATGAATGATCTTCTGCTTGAACACACTAAACACAAACACATTATACATGCACATAAACATATATATTTATACTTACAAAAACACATGTATAAGTATATGTACTTATAAGATACTTATATATGTATATATGGTATGGGTGTATATATATATACATATATATACGTATGTATACATAGATACACATTTACTTATTTATCATCTCTCTCATTAAAATGTAAACTCTATAAGGGCAGAGATTCAAAAGTTACTATGTATGACTCTGTAGCATGTTTATCCATATGTGTGTATACCTTGGATACATTTGTGTATTGTATATAATATATTCACACAATATATACATAATAATATAACGATATATATGCACATATACATACATACATACTTACATATATATGTCTGGCAGAGTGAAATGGAAAATATATGTGTGTGTCTGTGTATATGTGTGTGTTCCTTGAAAGCAGGAACCATTCCACTCCTATTAATATACCAGTGCCTAATATGATTCCTGGCACATAGTAAGCACTTAATAAATGTTCTTAGAAGGACCAAATGACAATGAGTAAACCAGAATTGACCAAAACTCACTCTGGGCTCACATTACTGGGCAGACAACAGAAGAAGATATAGTTCTTGCTCTTAAGAAGCTTATGATTTTTTGTACAGGCACAATAACCACACATGAACTAATTAGAGAATGGCTCCTAAAAGTTGTGCCACTGAGGCGGACTCTAAGTGCTCTTGGGAGTTCCTGAGTGAGCAAGATTGGCAAGAATTTTATTACTCACAGAGAGCTTTCTGGATGAGGTAGGGCTCAGGCTGGGCCCGGAAGAGCAGGCAGCATTGGTTGAGTCTGTCCCTGCATTTGCCCAGGTGTCCATTTCTCCCCAAAGTCTCTCCCTGTGATGGTGTAGGGTGATGTTTTACACATCATCCTTTTTCTCCTTTGCACTGTTTCTATAATTTGCCAGTCCTGTCCGGAGGGAGACTCCCTCCAAAGTGGTTCCCAACTGAAGACTTGGTTCTTTGTCATCAATGCTTCTTGGCAAAGTGTATTCAGGAAGGTTTAGTTGTGGTTAAGACTAACTTAGTTCATCTGGCTTCCTGAATTGCAAACTCAGATGTGGTATAGACTAGATACAGCATTAGATCTGGAATCGTAAGACCTTGGTTCAAATCCAGGCACTGGCAATTAACTGGATATGCAACCTCGGGTCACCTCCTTTCCCTCCTGGGCCTCATTTTCCACTTCTATAAAATGAAACATTAGGTTTAATTTGTCTTTAAGGTTCATTGCAGTCAGGACATGCCATGACCTTGGTCTTCTAAGTTTTCTTACAAGAACATCAGAAAATGTGTGTCCTCCAAACACTAAGCGTGGTGAAGGGGAAGGTTTCTCCTTTTGCTGATCCAAAGGGACCACTGGGTTCTAAGAGGTTGAGAGGGGAGAGAGAATCAGACTGAATACAGGCACTTTTGGAGTATGGTTGGGTCACTGGACAAACCTGATGCTCATGGAAACTGATGTATCAGGAAATCAAGAGAAAACTCTATACCTCCCTGGAGTGAGAGGACCCAGGTTCAAATCCCAGTTCTGGTACTTAATACTTCACTTTTCTGGGCCATGTTTTCTTCATGTGTAAAATGAGAGATTTGACTTGATGGATGCTGAGGTTCGTTCTACTTCTGAAACTATGCTCCTAGGACTCCTGCTTTGAATCCCTTATGCCAAGTAGTGAGGAGAGCTGGACTGACAGCGGGGTGAGGGGGTGCAGCTAAACAAGCCTGCCCAGAAGTCCCACAGATGTAGGATCACTGGGGGCCAGTACCTCAAGCCATATTAGTTGCTAAAAACCAAATACAAAGCAAACAGATGGACATTTTAGTATTCAGTGGATTTCCTGCTTATTTTGTCAAGTGATAATGGATCCCAATGAAATGGATATCATTAATCACATTATGAATGCAGGCTATGTGATGAATCAATTGAGGACTTAGACTCAATTTAATGTAATCAGCTCTTAGATCATAACTAGCTTCTTTTTATCGAACAATTTAGGGAGACCAGGATGGGAGGTGCATGCTCAATTGGCAAAGTGGGGAAGGGAATCTTATATTTCCTTCAAATGCAGTGTGGTTTGGAAGAGCTCTGACCCATGAGTCAGAAGACCAGGTTTTTTATACTTGCCTTTAACTTGATGTTGACTTTATTCACTTGCAATGGGATCATACGCATCTACTTTCCATATCTGGGCTTCGTTCAGTGTCCTTGTCTATAAAATGAGGGGCTGGGAGTAGATGATATTTCAAACCACCTCCAGCTCCAACATTTGATTCTATGTAATTCAACATTCTATTTCCCAAGGTGTTTTTTAGCTCTAACATTCTATGTCCTACGTTTTACATGTCTTACACTCCCCTCCAGCTTGGACATTCTGCACAATAAGCTCCTCAACTGTTTCTTTGTACTTTTATTTCTTGTCCCTAGCATAGTGTCTGGCATACAGTAGGCACCTGATCATTGCTTGATTAAATTACATTCACTCTAGTTTGAAAAGTCTCTGAGTCCAGAATTTCCTGATATTAAAGTCTGGCTGTAGGTTTTGAAAATCTGGCATTGGGTCTACATTGGCTGAAAAAAATTTAAAAAAGATCAGAGTATGAACGATGGAGATTGCTCATCTCATATTAGGCTCTTGGCAGGAGGGAAGAATCTTATTAGAGTCAGACTGTCATCTGTATGTAAGCTGAGGAACTATGCGTTCTTGGGGAGATTAGGGATGCAAAATCAATCAGAAGAGAAGCCTGGGGCATCCTCCTCTGTCTTCCCAATTTGCTAATCCCATTAGAAAGCTGCAGTTTGGAAATAACAAGCTGTCCTTTTTTCCAGCACATTTTTTTTTCACTGTGAATTTCAGTGAATTCTTAATGTATGAAAATAGTGATTTGCCTTTGGGGGTGTAATAGGCCTGGACTCCTCCAAAGACAGAGCCAGGGTGGCAGAGTCAGAGAGGTGTCTAATGGGAGCTCAGTGATGGGCGCAGCGTTTTCTTCACCATTTAATGAATGCTTGTTGAATTGAATTAATAACGAAAACTACAGCAGCTCCCATTTCTATGCTGCTTTACCCTTACAAAAACACTTTCCTCCCCACAGCCTAGTGTAATGGGTAATGCAAGCATAATTATCCATCCCTTTCTTCAGAGGAAGACACAGGATCGGATAAAGGGAGTGACTTGAATCAGACTTCAGTTTTAGTCTCAGCTCCACCATTAATTAGTTCTGTGACTTTGGGCAAGCTACTTTATGTTGTTCTATCTGGTTCTCTCATGTGTAAAATAAGAGGCTCAGACCAGCTAATTCCAGTGCTAACAGCAGAGTACCTGGCATAAAGTAAATGGTTAATAAATGCTTGTTGATGGACTGTTCCTAGGATGTCATTAAGAGTATTACTTGCTCATGGAATGAACTCAAATCTTTGCTGTGGGGCCAACATAATTACTGACTTGAAATATTTGGAAATACCACATTTTAGGAAGGGCATTGATATGCAAGAGTGGATAGAGGAAGTTCGCTGTTATCAAGAATGTTGGCCACCATATCATTCAAAGATTGTTTGTCCTTCCTTCTTGAAGAGGACCATGACATCGGGGAGGTGATGTCATGACATGCAAGTGAATTGGATTTAACTGAGGGAGGGCTGTTCAAAGTTACCAGCCTCACTTTTTCCTCTGAAGCCATTGGGCCCGATGGTGAGATATAGATCAGGACAACTGGAGATGGCCTTGGATGCAGTGGGGGACCTTGGCCTTTTTAAGCTAAGGTCTTTACCAGGTCTAAGTATGACTGAGGCAATGCCAGTCAGCAGTCTGGGAGGGGCAGACTCTCAGGGTTTCTGACCAAAACAGAAACAGTTGCTACTTACATTCACTCTGAGTCAGTCTGGGCCCAAACAAATGGGGCTTGGCCTGGGATGTATCATTGGCCAATCAATGAGAATCAGAAAGAAAAAGTTTCAGCAATCAGAATTTACATTCCTTTGAACAGAGTACCCCCAGGTAAGGGTATAATACCCTATGAGGACAGAGGGAAAAGAAAGAGAGAAAAGAAAGAAGGAAGGAAGGAGTCAAACTCAAATTAAAACAGGGACCATTAAACCATATGTAACTGTCCCTGCAGATCCTATGTTGACTTAGAAAACCATATACTAACATTAACTATGTTGTATTGTATTTTTCTTTATTTTGTTAAATGTTTTCCAATTATGTTTTAATCTGGTTATCACAGCACTGGGAGTGTTGTTGCAGGGAGGTGTTTAACTCTGCTGGGTTGAAGGAAGGAAGGAAGGAAGGAAAGAAAGAAGGAAAGAAGGAAAGGAGGAAAGGAGGGAGACAGAGACAGAAAGGGAGACAGGAAGAGAGAGAGAGAGAGAGAGTGAGAGAGAGAGAGAGAGAGAGAGAGAGAGAGAGAGAGAGAGAGGAGAGAGGAGAGAGAAGGAGAGAGGAGAGGGGAGGGAGGGGACTGTGTTGGCCAAATGGGTCCCTAGTGGGGCAACTCCTCTTTCTACTCACAGAGGTTGTTGTTTGTCCATTGTTCTTGAAAAGGACAATTATATCAGGGAGGTGATGCCATGACATAAAAGTGAATTGGATTTAAGTGAGGAAGGACTATACAAAGTCACCAGCCTCACTTTCTCCTCTGGAGTCATCTGGGTTTAGTGGCCAGATATAGATTTGGATAACTGGAGATGGCCCTTCATTCAAAAACTAGTTAGCTGAAGGATCTAGGAATGTTTAATCTGATATGGAGTAGACTTAGGAGGGAGTGATAGTTATTACCGGAAGGGTTATTATGTTGAAAATTGATTTGGTTGATTTGCTTGATTTGACTTCATAGTATATAACTAGAAATACAGGAAAGTCACAGGAGGCTGGTTTTAGCTTGATGTAAGGAGAAATTTCCTAACCATTAGACTTGCCCAAGCACAGAGTAGGTTTCTTGGAGGTACTGAGTTCCTCATCATTACAAATCTTTTATTTATTTACTTGTTTTCATTTACATTATTCATTTTCATTACATTTTTGAATTACACATTTTCTCCCAGTCTTGCCTCTGCCCCAACCTTAAAACAGCAATCCCACTGTAAAGCCCCTCCCCTGCTCTGCTCTCTTATTTTCTGGTAGGGCAGGGAGGGTCTCCCTATCCCAGCCCCTGTATATCTTAATTCCTAGTTGCAGGTGTTGGAGAACTTT
>JAQQSW010003860.1:0-14588 GCA_028646575.1 Pseudocheirus occidentalis
AAATTCTGAGGTGGGAGAGGACTAGAATGAGAGGAGACAGGGAGAGACAAAATGGGGTTAATCATCCAATATAGAATAGGCAAGGGATACCTGTTACATCTTTACTTTCATTCCATTAGGCTTAGGGAAGGAACAACACAATCTCTAAACTGGGTATCATGCCACACAGGAGAGTAGGGGAGATGAGGATGAGAGGCGGGATGATGGAGGAGAGAGCAGGGTCTGGGGGAGGACTGTTGGAAGCACACACTTCATTAAAGGGACAGGGATAGGGCAGAGAACAGAACAAGGGGTGAGAGGCGGGATAGGAAGGAGGGACATATAATCAGCCTCTCACAAGACATCCACTCTGGAGATGTCCTGCAAATTTAAACATGTACAACCTATATTGAATTGCTTGTCCTTCCAGTGGGGGTGGGTGACAAGGGAGGAACTGAGGGAATCTTGAATTTAAAGCTCTACAATCAAATGTTAAGAAAAAATGTACACACACACACACACACACACACATATATATGTACACATACATATATATGTATATGTGTGTGTGTGTAATGATTATCATTAACTACATGCAACTGGGAATTAAAATATACAGGTATGGGGGTAGGGAGACCCTCCCTGTCATACCAGAAAGTAAGTGGGGCATTGGGGGAGGGCATAGAAGAGAGCATATTAGGGGAGGGGCTTTACAAGGGCATCACTGTTTGGGGGATGGGGGTGGGGGAAAGAGGGGGAAAAAATTCTGTAACTCAAAATCTGGTAGAAATGAATGATGTAAACAAGAAAAAAATTAAATAATTTTTTAAAAGAATTTTTGGATTACCTGAATGGTATGATAAAAAATGAAAGAGCACAGGGATGGTTAGGTGGCACAGTAAATAGAACACCAGCCCTGGAATCAGAAGGACCTGCGTTCAAATTTGACCTCAGTCACTTGCCACAAAATTAGCTGTGTGACCTTGGGGCAAATCTCTTAAATCTACTTGCCCTAACTTCCCCCTTCCAAAAAGCAAAAAAAAAAAGCAATCATAATCAAGAAATTATCAAGGAAAACTACCCCGATACTTAAGAATCTGAAGGTAAGATACAAATTTAAGGAGTACAATGGTCACCTCCAAACTCTTAGGAATATTATATCTGAATTCCAGAACTCTGATTTCAAAGAGAAAAAAAAACCCTTCAAATATAAAGAAACAATTCAAATATCATGGATATACAATCAAGTTATTTTAAAATTTAGTGGCTTCCATGTAAACAGAGTGGAAGCCTTTTTGGAATATGATATTCTGGAAGGCAATGAGCTAACATTACAGGAAACAATCATCTATTAAGGAAAATTTAGTGTAATTCTTCCAGTAGGAAATGGAAATTTAATTGAATAAATGACTTTTTAAGCATTCCTGATGAACATAGATACCACAGCCAAACAGAAAATTTAGCTTTCAAGTACAAAACTCAGTAAATGAAATAACAATTGAAAGAATTATTAGATCACTTACAGAAAACAAAACAAAGCAAATAATAGCAAAACAAATTTTCACATCCCAAGACACATAGTCATTAAATTTAATAATTTACTTGTGGGGACAAGAAGTTGTAATATGCCCAGTGGTCACCATGATGAAAACTGTGTGAAGAAAACTTAGGTCTCTCTTTCAGAGCTAATCTACTTACCAAGACTGTGTACTTTCCAATATGATTAAATGATATTATTGTGATAATGAGGCTACCACTTGCAGGAAAGTGCTATGGTAGCATTATTAGTACATATATTCCCACTATGACTAATCCTGATGAGGCTAAGGAAAAAAAAATATGAAAACTTGGAGACTCTCATCATCAATGTCACAAAAGAGGACAATCCTATAATTGTATGTGACTTTAATGCCAGAGCAGGCACAGAATAGTATACATATAAGCTGGGCTGGGGAGGAAAGGAGTCACAAATGTCAACAGCAACAGTCACTTGTCACTGAAGAATTATACATCTCATAACATTCTCATAACCAACACTGTCTTTTGCCTATCTCACTGTTACAAATGTAGTGGATGCATACTTGTAGCAAACACTGATATTTAACAGACTACATCATATTTGGGAAAAGAGATAGGAAGGATGTGAGAGAGACTGAGGCATAGTGTGGTGCAGAGTGCTGAACCAATGATAGACTAATGCTCTCCAAGGTAGAAATTCACATTCAGCAGTTGCAGGGCAAGACGATTATTAGGAGACTCAAAATCAATATTCTGGTGTGCCACAGAAAAGGAGTTGTCAAGTTTTCAGAGACTTGGTGTGCCACACCATATTTGCTCATCTGGGCAGAACATTCTCAAACATCAAGTTTGCTTTGATGAAAATTATAGGAAAATTCTGAAGCTGCTAAACAATAAATGAGAAAGGCACAGGGCTGATGAGTGGGATAACTCATCTGACTCCAATAAAATAGCATTTAAGTTCCATCAAAAGCAAAAAGCAAGTGAAGAATGAAAAAATATACAATTCATGACTCAGCAAGAAGAGATGGGATTCAGTTCTTTGTTGATAGCAACTCCAAATGCTTCTTTGATACTCTGAATACTATTTATAAATCAAAGACCCCTGATACAAGTCAGCTACTCAGCAATGATGGAGCCAAAATGAACAGTGACAGGGACATGAACCTGGAGAGAGGGAATGAACAGTTCCAGTGTTATTTTATTTTATCTTATTTTTAATTTGTGGGATAAAGTAAGCATTTCCATACTACAGTACAATACAAAACTATTATTTTACATGAAAAAGCAAATCTTCATAACTTGCTATTTCTTAAAAATCTAAAATGAGGGAGGTAGAGCCAGGATAGCAGAAAGGAAGCAGTAATTTTTCTAAGCTCTTCCAAGAATTCTGTGGCTAAACTTTAAAAAAGTGAATTTGAATAGATTTTGGAGTGACAGAACCCATTGGGAGACAAAGCATGGCAGTCCCAGCCCAGGAAAGTACCCATGTAGGTCTGGACATGGGGAACGTGGAGCACACAGGGGCTGCTTCAGCATGGATAGGAGAGCAAACTATAGCCGAGTGAGAACGAGCCCCTGCCAGTGGGTTCACCCACCCCAAGAACAATTTGCAGCTGTCTCAGATCAGGACAGAGGATTGTCAGAGCTGGGTAAGAGAAAATACAGGGGCTGAAGCAGGGACAGTAGCTTCTCCTGCAGCTACGAGCCTGCGGCCTGGATGTTTAAAAATCACAAATGTTAGCTTCCAGGACTCAAAACGACTGAATAAAACCTAATTGCTCAGATTCCACCTCCCTGACCCAGAAAACCCAGAGATAAATGTCCTACCCAGAGTAAAATCCTGAATTACTGGAAACAGCCTCAGGCTTTGGAGTCACTGAGAAAGGGGGAACAGGGGAAGTATGGAGTCTAAGCCCTTGGGAGTGTAGCCAGCAAGTAGTAACAACAAAAGCCCAGGTGAAGAAGGAGTCCTACCAAACTATTTTTATGACACAGATATGAGACTGATATTTAAATCAGGAAGAGACAAAATGGATGAAGAAAATTATAGACCAATCTCCCTAAAGAATATAGATGCAAAAATTTTAAATAAAATATTAGCAAAAAGACTACAGCAAGTTATCATAAGAATACTGCATTTTGATCAGGTAGGATTTATTCCAGCAATGCAAGAATGGTTCAATATTATGAAAACGATCAGCATCATTGATTATGTTAACAACAGAACTATCAGAAACCATATGATTATCTCAATAGACATAGAAAAAGCTTTTGACAAAATACAACATCCATTCCTATTAAAAAACACTAGAAAGTATAGGAATAAATGGAGTTTTCCTTAGGATAAAAGGCAGCATCTATTTAATGCCATCAGCAAGTATTATATGTAAAGGGGATAAACTAGAAGCGATTCCACTAAGATCAGGGGTGAAATAAGGATTTCCACTATCACTGTTCTTATTCAGTTTGGTATTAGGAATGTTTGCAGTAGCAATTAGAGAAGAAAAAGCAATCAAAGGAATCATGTTATGCAAAGAAGAGACTAAGCTATCACTCTTTGCAGATGATATACTTGGAGAATCTTAGAGAATCAAGTAAAAAAACTTTTTGAGACAATAAATAAATTTGGCAAAGTTGTAGGATATAAAATAAACCTACATTAATCCTCAGCATTCCTATATATTTCTAACAAAATCCAGCAGTAAGAGATAGCAAGAGAAATCCCATTTAAAGTTATTGTAGACATTATTAAATATTTGGGAATCTACCTGCCAAAACAAACCCAGAACCTATTTGAACACAGCTACAAAATGCTTTTCACTCAAATAAAGTCAGATCTAACTAATTGTAAAAACATCAGTTGTTCATTGCTTGGTTGAGCTAATGCAATAAAAATGACAATTTTGCATAAATTAAATTACATATTTAGTGCCACACCAATCTACCAAAAAATCACTTTATACAGCTAGAAAAAAAAAAGTAACAAAACTCATTAAGAAGAACAAAAGATCCAGAATATCAAGGGAATTAATGAAAAGAAATGCTAAGGAATGTGGCCTAGCTTTACCTGATTTTAATCTGTATTAGAAAGCAGCAGTCATCAAAACCACTTGGTACTGGCTGAGGAAAAGAGTAGTGGATCGATGGAATAGACTGGGTACACAAGACTCAGTAGTCAATGACTATGGTAATGTACTGTTTGATAAACCCCAACACACCAGTTTTGGGGATAAGAACTTACTATTTGACAAAACTACTGGGAAAACTGAAATATAGCAGAAATTGGGCATAGACCATTATCTAACTCAGTATACCAAAATCAAGTCTAAATGGGTGCACAGTCTAGGTATAAAGGCTGATACCGCAAGCAATCCCGGAAAGCAAGGAATAGTTTCCTGTAAAATTTAAGGAGAAGAGAAGACTTTATAACTAAACAAGAGTTAGAGATCATTATAAAATGCAAAATGGATAATCTTTATTACATTAAATTGCAAAGATTCTGCACAAACAAAGCCAATGAAACCAAGATTTAGTGGGAAGTGAGAAACTGGGAAAGAATTTTTATAACCAGTGTCTCTGATAAAGTCCTCATTTTTAAAATATACAGGGAATTGAGTCAAATCTGTAAGAATGAAGTTATTTCCCAACTGATAAATGGTCAAAGGATATGAACAGGCAATTTTTAGAGGTAAAAATTAAAGATATCAATAAGCATATGAAAAAATGTTCTAAATCACTATTGATTATAGAAACACAAATCAAAACAACTCTGAGGTACCACATCTAACCAGTCAGATTGTCTAAGATAACAAAACAGGAAAATGACAAATTATGAAGAAGATGTGGAAAAATTGGAACACTAATGCATTGTTAATGGAGTTGTGAACTGATTCAACTATTCTGGAGAGCAATCTAGAACTATATCCAAAAGGCTTTAAATAATTGCATAACCTTGGACTCAGTAATACCACTTCTAAGGTTGTATCTCAAAGAGATCATAGAAGTTGGAGGAAGACCTGTATGAACAAAAATATTTATAATAGCTCTTTTTATGGTGGCAAAAAATTGGAAATTAAGAGAATGTCGTGGTATATGAATGTAATGGAATACTATTGTGGCATAATGAATGAGGAGCAGATTGAAGAGTAGAGAAGAGTAGAACCAGGAGAAATTTTTACACAATTATAGACACAACATATGTGTGATCACCAATTTGGATAGACTAGACTCTTTTCAGCAATAAAAGATTATAAGACAACTCCAAAAGACTAATGTTAGGGGTGGCTAGGTGGCGCAGTGAGTAGAGCACCGGCCCTGGAGTCAAGAGTACCTGAGTTCAAATACGGCCTCAGACACTTAACACACACAAAAAAAGCTAGCCGTGTGACCTTGGGTGAGTCACTTAACCCCAACTGCCCTCCAAAAAAAAAAAAAGAGTAATGATGGAAAGAGATGTTTACATTCAGAGAAAGATCTAGAAACAATAGAGTTTTAATGTAGACTGAAGCAAGCTACCTGCTCTATCTCTTCCATGTTTGGTTTTGTTTCCTCTTTCCCATTCTTCATTCCATTGGTTACAACCCTTCTTTACAGTCAGATTAATGTCTAATCTGAAAGTATTTGAACATCCTATAATACAGGCCACAGGAAGGGTAAAGGGGAGGGGGTGAAAATGAAGAGGGTGAATGTACCTCCAATGAAGAGGAAATTAAAACAATAATTAGGAATTATATATCTTGATTACATGCTGCCCTGGGGGAGGAGGGGGTAGAGAGGGGAGAAATTTTGAAACTCAAAGGATTGTGGAACTTATATATTGTGTAAACTAAAAGTAAACAAACAAACCAATAAAAATTAAAAAATCTAGAAATGAACATATTAAAAATTCTCAATTAAACACCAAACTAGAAATTCTGAAACTTAAAAAGAGATTAATAGAATTAAAAGTAAGAAAGCTATTGAACTTGGGGTGGCTAGGTGGCACAGTGAATAGAGCAATGGCCCTGGAATCAGGAGGACATGAGTTCAAATCCAGCCTCAGACATTTAACATTTATCAGCCGTGTGACCTTGGGCAAGTCACTTAAGCCCAATTGCCCAGCCTTTCCCCTTCCAAAAGGCAAAAACAACAACAACAACAACAACAATAATAACAACAACCAACTATTGAACTAATAAATAATACTAAGAACTGATTTTTTAAAAATAGATAAATCTTTGGGTAATTTGATTAAAAGAAAGGAGAAATCCAAATTAACAGTATCAAAAATTAAAAGTTAATTAACCACTAATGATGTGGAAATTACAACAAGAAATAGGAGTTATTTTGCTTCAATATGACAGTCTAAGTAAAATGGAGGAATATTTACAAAAATATAAAAATATAAATAAACATTTAACCCCGTTTCAGAAAAAGAAATTGAACAAGCCATCAATGAACTCCCTAAGAAAAAAATCTCCAATGCCAGATGGATTTATAAGTGAAATCTTCCAAAAATTTAAAGAACAATTATATTCAATATTATATAATATATTTGGAAAAATGGGCAAAGAAGGAGTTGTATCAATTTTTTTATACAATAAAAGAATTGGTGCTGATACCAAAACAAGGGAGAGACAAAATAAGGAAAGGAAATTATAGACCTATTTCCCTAATGAATATTAATGGAAAATTTTTAAATAAAATAATTATCAAAGATTTTACAGCAATTTATCACAGGGATAATACACTATGACTAGATAGGATTTATACCAGGAATGCAGGGATTTTTCGACATTAGTAAAACTATCCTAATAACTGATCATATAAAGTAACAAAATTAACAGAAATTATATAATTATCTCAATAGATGTAGAAAAAGCTTTTGACAAAATACAACACTTATTTCTGTAAACAACAACAACAACAATAGAAGACACAGGAATAAATGGAATTTCCTTCTAATTGGTAAGTAACATCTATTTAAAACAATAAGCAAGCATTATATGCAATGTTCATGAACTGGATGCATTCCCCATAGGGGTGAAACAAGGATGTCCATTATCATTACTGGAAATGTTAACTTTATCAATAAGAGTAGAAAAAGAAATTTAAGGAATTAGAATAGTAAATGAGAAAAATAGTTATCTCTTTTTGCAGAAAATATGATGGTATACTTAGAAAATCCTAGAGAATCAACTAAAAATTACTTGATTTAACAACTTTAGAAAATACAAAAATCATCATTTTTTTCTATATATTTCTAACAAAGTCTAACAATAAGAGATAGAAAGAGAAGTAGCACTTAAAATAACCGTATAAAATACTTGGGAGTCTTTCCGCCAAGACAAATTCGGCAACTATATGAACGCAATCACAAAACATTTTTCACACAAAAAAAGTCATATCTAAATAACTGGAAAAAATAACAGTTCTTAATGGGTAGGCTGAGTTAGTGCAATAAAAGTGACAATTCTAACTAAATGAATTTACTTATTCAGTGCCATACCAATAAAACTACTAAAAATTATTTTTTAAGGTGTAATGGGGAAGGTAATTTAAAGATCTTCCCTGCCTCTTAATAGACCTAGGGGAGAGTTTGAAGATTCCCCGCTGTGAAGATCAGCTCGTTCCCCCTGATAGGCTGAATGTAATCATATGAAGCCTGTGCTGGGAGGAGTTTGCTGAGGAGAAGCAGAGCCCACAGAGAAGCCTAGAGAACAAGTCTGACAGTTGGAGACAGTTGGGGACAGAAGAGCTTAGGCAAGGAAATGGAGGTTTTGTGAATAAATATTGATCTTGTATTGGTTTGTGGAAAGGCCAACGGATGCTGTGGCTCTCAGCATTATTATGGCTTCTGAATATCTTTGGTACTTTGGCTTACTGGTTTTGGAATTTGTTTTTCTTGTGTTTAAATAAATCTTTCAGCTTTATCCTCTATGTAGAGAGTTGTGAACATATTTTGCAATCGAACAGCATGTGATAGTTACACTCTTTTCTACATTGTGATTGTGGGTGCTGTAAATATGCATTGAAGCTATGTAGAGCTAGTAAAAATTACTAAAATTCATCTGGGAGCACATAAGGACAGAATTTCAAGGCAATTAATGAAAACAAATTCAAGGGAATGTGACCTAACTGTACTAGATCTAAAACTGTATCATAAAGCAGGGATCATCAAAACTTTTTGATACTGGCTATGAAATAGTATGGTACATCAGTGGAATAGGTTAGATATGCAATACCCAGAAGTCATTGACAATTGTAATCTACTGTTTTATAAATCCAAAGACTCCAGCTTCTTGGATAAGAAGTTATTTGATTTTTAAAAAAAATCTGCTGAGAAAACTGGAAAACAGTATGACAGAAATTAGGCATAGACCAACATTTTACACCATATGCCAAGATAAGGTCAAAATGGGTACATGATTTAGACATAAAGGATGATACCCTAAGAAAATTAGGAGAGCAAGGAAGACTTTACTTGTCAGATCTACGGACAATGAAAGAATTTGTGACCAAAGAAGAGATAGAGAACAATATGAAATGCAAAATGGATAATTTTGATTACAGTAAATTAAAATGCTTTTGCACAAAGCCCATGCAACCAAGACTTGTAGGGAATCAGAAAACTGAGAAGTAATTTTCACAGCCAGTGTCTTAGATAGAGGGGTCATTTCTAAAATATATGTAGAGAACTGAGTCAAATTCACAAGTCATTCTGCAATTGAGAAATGGTTAAAGGATTTGAATAGGCAATTTTCAGATGAAGAAATTTAAGTAATCTGTAGTCATATGAAAAAAAATGCTCTAAATCATACTGATTAAAGAAACACATGTCAAAAGAACTCAGAGGCACTACATCACATCTGTTAGATTGGCTAACATGACAAAACAGGACAATAATAAATGTTTCAGAAAATGTGAGAAAATTGATACACTAGTGAATTGGTGGTAGAGTTGTGAAGCGATCCAACCATTCTGAAGAGCAATTTGGAACTGTGCTCAAGACTGTAAAACTGTATGTACCCTTTGATCCAGGAACATAATTTCTAAATCTGTATCCCATAGAGATCATAAAAACAGGAAAATCACCCACATGTAAAAAATATTTATACTAGTTCTTTCCATAGTGGCAAAAAATTAGAAATTGAGGCCATGCCTATAAATTGGGCAATGGCTGGACCAGTTGTGGTATATGAATGTGATGGAATTCTATTCTTCCAGAGGAAATGATAAGGAGATAGATTTCAGAAGAACCTGGAAAGACTTACATGAACTGATCCTGAATGAAGTGAGCATAACCAAGAAAAGAAAACTATACACAATAATGGTAACACTGTGAGTTGCCCAACTTAGCTCCTCTCAGCAATACCATGACCTGAGACAATTACAAAAAACTCATGCTATCCACATCTAGAAACTGATCTATGGAGTCTGAATGCAGAACAAATCATACTATTTTCTCTCTTTTTTCCCTTCTTATGGTTTTTCCCTTTTGTTCTGATACTTACTTCAGAAAATGACTAACGTGGAAACATGTCTAATAAAATTTGTACGTGTATGGCCTATATGAGATTGCATTACATCTTGGGGAGGGGTATAGCAAGGAGTAAGAAAAAAAAGTGAAACTCAAAATCTTATAAATATTTATGTCAAAAGCTATCTTTACATGTAATTGGGAAAATAAAATACTATTAAATAGAGAAAATAGAGAGAATAAAATATTTGACAGTAAAAATATAGAATCCTACAGTTTAGGATACTCTACAGTTCCAAGAGACTATTGCGGAAATCATCTTCAGCTAGGCTTTAACACTTAATTCTGGTAGTCTTGATTTCTTGAGCTTATGGAGAACCCAACAAAGTTACTAATGTCTATCAGGTTTGTCATTTAATCAGTTATGCTTGGGAAACAGAGAGAGAGAGACAGGGAGACACAGAGGGGCACAGAGTGAGACACACAGAAAGACAAAGAGACAGAGAAAGAGACAGAGTGAGGCAGAGAGAGATAGAGACAGAGAGAGGCAGAGAGACAGACAGAGACTGAGACAGAGAAAGAGAGAGAAATATTTGCTTTGATTTGACTAGTAATTTATGCTGGGATGTGAGCATATTTTGAAAATTGTAATGAGAACTGGCATTGGCTGTGTCATAACCAAAAGATTTTCTTGAAAGAAGAAAGAAGTCATCTTTCCTTGTGTAGATTTCCTGGCTCACTTGCCAGTCACCTTTGAAACAGTTCACAGACATGAAAAAACAAAGAAACCATTGAAGAACTGATGTCCATACATGTTTTTGAACAAGGGACCAAAGCATGTGGCCCACTGAAAGACACCATCTTCCTTGTTATGTTACTATTAAATAAAGAAGTGTTATTCCTACCAGGTGCAAAACTTAAATCTTATCTTTGGATTGTAAAGTAACTGAAAGAATTTCATTACGCTCCTTCTGTATAATTAAAACCCCAAAATATCCTGTATTGGTTCAACTATTATTGCAACTGACAAGGAAACTTGCTTTAAATAATACATTATCATGATTCATGGGTGAGTGTAGAAGGGCAGACAGCAGTTTTCTCTTCCAGAAACATAACCTTGACATGTTGCTCATTAATTTTATATTACACTCAGTAGTCAAGGAGAAATCAAAGCTACTGTCATTATCAATCCTTTCCCATTTCCTAGTGGTGAAAACCTACTATCTGATTGCTCATGAATTCTATGCTGCATATACTATATCTATCTCATAATGATCTCTTAACCAAGTTGCCAGCACTCAGGATGAAAAAGAGCTGGGGCTTTCATCATTCCCACTTTTGTTTAAATAAACATGTATTTATCCCTAAGTGAGGAAACATTTTATTAAGGAGATCTGTGAAATACTACTCTGACAAAAACCTTATCTTATTGAGATGCAATTGCTCATTTATTTGGATTTAATCTTGATGTGGAAAAATATAAAGAAGTCAGAGAATCCAGAGTATCTCATCTGCAGTGGTTATTGAAATAAAATTTAATAGATCAATACATGATATGAATAAATCAGGTAATAAATATTCCAGTGATTAAGTGGAAATCAAAATTTTTGCAGTGAGACATGCAAAATAAGTGAATTGGCTGCTCTTTTCTAAGCTCAAATTTTTTATGAAAGATATTAGACACATTCTTAGAGAAATGACTATACTCCTACAAACTATTTTTATGCATACTTAAAATTATAACATTATATAATCAGCACCATATTTGTTCCATAAAAGGAGTTTGATAAAATTCCTTTTTTGCCTATTATCCCAAATTATGTATTTAATATTAGAATTAGTTGATCTACTAATGTTTGATAGAATTCAGTTGCAAATCCATCAGTCTTGGTACTTTCTCTTAGGAAGTTCATTAATAGTCTCTTAATTTTTTTCCCACTAAAATAGCTCTATTTAGGTGTTCAATTTCATCTTCTGCTAATCTAGGCAATTTGCAGTTTTGTAAATAGTCTTTCATGTAACTTATATTGCTAAATTCATTGGCATATAATTGGGCAAAATAACTCCTTATATTTGTTTTGATTTCATATTCACTAGTGCTATATTCACTCTTTTCATTTTGACACCAGTGATGTGGTTTCTTCTTTTTTAAAAAAATCAAATTAACTATTTATTTTACTTTTATTTTCATAAAACCAACTGTAGTTTCATTTATTAATTCAATGGCTTTTATAGTCAATTTTTAAAATTTAACCTCTAATTTTGGGGTCTCCAATGTAGTGTTTAATTGGAAATTTTTAGTTTGTTCTTTTGCTATTTAAAAAAATTGCATATCCAATTCATTAGTCTGCTCTTGCCTTATATTATTCATGAAAGCATTTACATATATAAGTTGCCCACTGATCACTGTTTTTGCAGTGATCCAAGATTTTGATATGTCGCTTCACTACTGATTCTCTTTAATTAAATTGATTGTTTCTATGATTTGTTCTTTAACCTACTCATTCTTTAAGATTAAACTGTTAAATCTCCAATTAGTTTTTAGTCTATGCTTCTATGATCTCTTATTAAACATAATTGTTATTGCATTGTGATCTGAAAGGGATTCTTTTGATATTTCTGCTTTTCTGCTTGTTAACTATAAAATACATGGTCAATCTCTGTAAAGGTACCATGGACTTCTGATATCAAAAGTGTATTATTTTATATTTCTATGCATTTATCTCCAGATATCTATCTTACTTAACAAAATTATATTCACTTATTTGTTGTCTTTAAAAGACCCCCCACACTATTACAGTACAATTACTTCCACCTGTAACTCATTTAACTTTCCTTTTAAAAATTTAGAAGAAGGGGCAGCTAAGTGGCACAGTGAATAGAGCACTGCCCCTGGAGTCAGGAGAACCTGAGTCAAATCCAGTCTCAGACACAATACAAAACTAGCTGTGTGACCTTGGGCAAGACACTTAACCCTAATTGCCCTTCCTTCCCCTCTCCAAACAGCAAAATAGAAAAGATGCCACCATATTTGTTGCATATAGGTTCAGTATTGATATAGCTTCATTATCTATAACACTTTAGTATAATTTGTACTATTGTATTTTATCACAACATAGTTACCCTGTTAATCTCTTTTAATTAAATCTATTTAAGCTATACCTTTGTCTGAGATCATAATTGTTACCCTCTCTTTTTTTCATCAACTGAAGAATAATAAACTCTATTCAAACCCTCCATTTAAACCTTATACATTTCATTCTTAAGTGGATTCTGATTTTTAATTCATTCTGCTATCCATTTTCCATTTTATGGGTTATTTCATACTATACACATTCAGAGATATAATTAGTATTTGTGAAATTATCTCCATCTTATTTCTCATCCCCTCTTTCTTATCTTCTCCCTTTAACCTCCTATTCCTTATTTTACCTATCCCTCTAAGAAACCCTCCATTATCTTCTACACCCAAACACTTAATCTTAATCTACACAACCCTCCAAAAGTCCCTCCCATATCTTTTCTCCCACCAGTCTCCATACACATACATACATACATATATGTATATGCATTTATATACCCTTCTAAAAGTCTCTCAATTCTTTTATACAGTTTTTTTTACCTCTGCACCAGTTTAGAAAACTTCTATACTCCTACAGATGTACACGCTCCTTTCTCTCTCTTTAATACAGATGAGAGTAATGTTCCTATTTTATCAGCCTTGTACTTCTACCTGCTTCCTCTGTTTTAGTTCTTCCTTTCATGTCCCATTTTATGAGATAATTGTTCCTTTTTAACTTTTCCTTCCTTATTTTGTTTTTTAGAATCAATCCTATTGGGGCAGAGCTAAGATGGCAGCATAGAAGCAGCAAAGCACCCCAGCTCCCACACAATCACCCTAAAAATTCACAAAAGAGGACTCTAAACAGATTTTTGAGGTCCAAAACTCTCCAAAATACAAAAAACACATCTGTTGCTGCAGGCAGCTCAGCAGGTGGGGGCTCTTGACAGAAGTCAGGGAGTCGTGGATGGCCCAGCCTAAAACCCTGGCCCAGTCAGGCCACAGGGTATGGGGCGGAGTCGAATCTATAGGAGAGCAGATGGGCTGCAATGGAGGCACACTTACCATATTTATCAGGCCAGAAGAAAAAAAAAGCTAAGAGAAAGATCAGTGGATTTTGCTAAATTTGGGGGAGAAGAGCAGTCTAGTCAAACTGCTCCCAGGGCAAGGAAGCAGAAGGAGGCGGCTGTGGCAGCAGGAACGGCTGAGAGCAGCAGCTGCCTCCACTGGGCTGTTTCAGAGCCCCCGGCCTGCAGATAGCAGGGGGTCTGAGGCAATTGATCAGGGTCAAGGGCTCTTGTGTTGAGCGGCCTGGATCTGGATCGTGGACTTGAGTGGTGGTCCTAGGGTGTGCTTTCAGTTAGCCAAACCTGAGAGGGGGGGCTACAGCACCCCACTAATAGCTCCGGCAGCTGTGAAGGCCCCAGCAATTTGGGACAGAGCTTTCCCCCTCCAGGAAGCAGAGTTCCACAGAGCTAAAAAAGCAAGCAATTAATAGACTGGCCAACACGAGGAAAAGGAAGCAAAGTAAGAACAGAAATAAAACTCTAGAATCCTTTTTTGTGGACA
>JAQQSW010003861.1:0-14588 GCA_028646575.1 Pseudocheirus occidentalis
TTAGTGCAGATGTTGCTGCCCTAAAAAACAAAGAAAAAAACCATTAGAACCTTTCTTATTATGGCTGTTTTAGTTGGGGTGTAGGGGAGAAGGAAAAAGATAGTTTGGGCAATTTAGGTAAGTTAATACTGCATGAGATTAGCTCCTCTTTGAAAAACACTAATTTTTTTTGAGAAAGTAAGTTTTATTTTATTTTTGTTTTACAAAGATAAAATTCCTTAAGTTCTAGAAATACATTGAAGTTTATTTTGTTTATTACTATATGACTGAATTATCATGACAACATTTAACTTTGTTTTCAACAAGATGCTAAAAATGATCATCAATAATAACAATTAAATTTATGCATATTAAGAGGTCATGGGAGCTGTAATTTCCTTACATTCTAAGCACTATGCAAATCAAAAAAATATTTGAAGTAGTTAGAAATAGTAATGGCCTAATTATGTCTCATAAAGTTTCTTAATTTGCACAGTTTTCTGAAGGAATAAAGAAAGCCCAGAAAGATATGAATTTCAATGCTAATTCAGTCTCTCACTGACTGTATTGATCCCAAACAAGTAAGTAACCTGTATAAGAATCCATTAAATCGTATTTAGAATGAGGATCAGAGTTTCCTTTTGCCTCATTATCATATAGAAGTTGTCAGTCCAGTGTTATATGCTGGAGTTCACTCTACCACCTCTTGAGATCCACTTTTTTCATTGTATTTACATTTTTGGAAATTGGCAAATGCTATAGATCAGGATTTTATTTCTTATTTGTTTTCTATACTTTAGAAAGTGATGGAAACAAATCATACTAATGTAGCTTAAGCTTAAAAGAATGTCATATATACATTGTTTAAAAAAAGCTGATGGTTAAATTTTTACCAGTATACTCATTACCATAGAATTTGAGTTGAAAGGATCCTTGGAGACCCTCTAAACCCAATCATAACTGAATAAGAGTCCCTGAAGGGAACATACTGCTGATTCATCACTCAATTAAAATGATAAGGAAAAATTCCTAACTTCAAATCCATCTTTGCCTCTTTGCAACTTCTTTGACTGTAATGGTAATGGAATTTGGAGATGCCCCTGAATTGACTTGACTTTTGGGTTGAGTGTTAAGACCCAGAGATTGTGAATCCCACTTGTGGTACTTGTTGATGTGAAGAGAGAAGGCTGAACTGGGAGGAGCCAGGAATTGAAAAGAAAGGCTCAAGTCCAGAGAAGGCCAGACGAAGTAGGACTTTGAAAAGAGCAGTATCTAGTATCATGGAGCCTGAGTTGCTGAGGGAGACTGCTGAGAGTCCATTGGAACTGCCCAGGACTTTTGAGGACTGCCACCTGGAGCTGCAAAGAAATGAGGAGGTATAGCTGTGATACCAGTATTTTGTCTGTCTGTTTTGATGTTGTTTTTACAGATTCACCTGATGCTGGACAGTGCTGCTGTTGTAGAGGTCCTGGAACCTTGATGTTGCTTCAGAAGCCCTGAAGAAGGATTTTCTTGTTGTATGTTCATAGAAATCCTGGAAGGGGGCCTTGCTGGTACTCTTAGGGATTCTGAGACTGTTCTACAGGCAGTGTGACTTGATGAGGACACTGTCTATGGCTTTGTTGAGCCTTGTCTCCCCAGGAACTAAGATTGCTGAGGGCTTGTCTCAAGTGAAGATGAAAGAAGGGCCTTTCCTTGGGTTTTCAATGCTGAGATGTTATCTTGACCTTGTTATGGCTTAAGGGTAGATGGCCTTTTTGTACTCTCCTGCTCCCTTTTGAGAAAATGCTTGGTGGTAATGGATGGTATTGTAATTACTTTGAGTCCAGGGGTCAAGTAGTACCTGGATTGAATTGAGACCAAACGAATGTACTTTGTTTATAATTGGAAACTGATCCCCATTTGAGAAGAGACTTTGACTGACTAAATGAATGTACTGTCTAGGGGGTAGAGTAGTACCTGGACTGAATTAAGAACTTACTTGCTAAATGAATTAATTATACTGTATTTTGACTTTCTCTGCTCTGTGAATGTTTGTTGAATAAATGAGGTTTGCCATCCTGGTAATCTGAACCTTGGAAGTTGCCTTTGCATTGACTCCTTCTTTTGCCTTCTAAGCAGAACAACATTGATTTCCATTCCACATGCTATTCCTTTAAATATGTGAAAACAGCTATAATTTGATGGCTCTCTGCCCTCAGCCATATGCTTGACCTTTGTCAACAGTTGTTTCCCCAAATGTAAAATGAGGTTATATAGTATAGTAGAAAGAACATCAGTTTTGGAATTGGAGATCTGGAATTCAAATGCCAGAACTGATTCAAACTCAGATTCGATGGGTATGTGACCTTGGAGAACACAGCAACTACTCTCACTCCCAATGCTACATTGACTTCAGGTGAAAATATTATTATATATGACTCTGCTTTTTATTCTATCCATTTCATATATTTATAGTGGCTCTCTAACATTCACTTTATTTTTTCAAGGATTGCTTATTTAAGATACCTTCTATTTTATTTCATAATGGAAAGAACTATTTATTGAACTATTCTGATGGTAAACTTTCTGTTTTGGAGGAGGACAGTGAAATGAACAAATGTACCAACTTGCCCTTGCATGTAGCTGTTCTTCTGAGTATTCTGCCACCCTGGTTATCTTCTATTCTAGTCAAGCATGTTGGCTATCTATAATAATAATGCAATTTTTACAACACCCACAGTGGTTATGAATATGCTGTTATAATTGCTGGTATAGACTCTCCACATGGAGGGCAGAACCAAAGCCTTTATTCAAACACAAGAAAACCAAGTCCCAGAACCAGAAAGCCAAAGTCATTACAACAGGCACATAGTTGGTACATGTGGTTAATTCAGTAAACACCCATATTCACAAGTCTTCACAACAGAACGGGTTCCCTCAGGCAGGTATCCTCCTCTCTCACTCATGATAGCTCCTCAGCCTGTTTCTTGGAAGTTCTTAGCAGAAAGAAAGAAGAAAGGCCTCAGCAGAAACTCTATCCTCCAGATGCTTCCCTAAGAAATTCTGCCATTCCCAGCTGGAGCTTTTCCTTATATATACCTTAGCTCTTCATTATTCTGCCACTTTCTGTTACATCAAAAACTTCTTCCCGAGGTGTTAAGTACTTCTGTGTTAAATAGCTTAAACCTCACTTTTCTGAACAAACTCAACATTCTACTTAACTTCCCTTGTTCAGTTAAGGATACTGTCATTCATTCAGTCTTCAAGATCCAAAACCTTGGCATTATATTCACCTCACATATTGAATCAGTTTCCCAGTCACATCCTTTCTATGTTAACATGTCATCTAGATTGCACAGTAGATGGACCTGGAGTAAGGAAAAACTTAATTCCAATCTAGATTCAAATACTTACTGGGTATGTGATGTTAGGCAAGTTATTTAACTTCTTTTTGTCTTAGCTTCCTCATCTCATGATGAAGATGATAATAACATCTGCATGACAGGGTCATTGTGAGGGTCAAAAGTGATAATATTTACTAGGTACTTAGCACAGTGCCGGGGTTAAATGTATTCTCTCTATCCCTACTTGAGAATCTCACCTCCAAACACTTCTCTGTACTGATCTGTTTCCCCCTTTAGTTCAGAAATTCATTACCTCCAGTTTCAGCTAGTAGGTGTCAGTTTCCCAGTGCCAAGATCACCTCTCCCTTTTCACTCTTCTCTTTTACTATTGTCAACTAGATGGAATTGGCCTCTAACTTGTGGGTGCTAGAGCAAATAAAGCAGACCAGAGACAGGAGAATCTAGAATCAAAGAGAAATTTAATTTCAAAGTGACAGGAATAGCTTGTAAGCAAGGACACATGCACCAGAGCTCCGTCCCTATGGGGGGCACTTCAATGTGGGGAGATCTCAATACTTATGCCTATGGGCTATGCAGCGAGCTGTAGCCCTGACAATGAGGGAGTAATAGCAACCATGAGAAAAGCTTGATTCATAGCAGGGCTTCATGACCAGAAACAGTTCTGGGATTTTGCTAGAGGTTGAAAACATCAGGATAGTGAGTACAAAGTGTTGTTGTTATGCCAAGGTCATGGCACAGCCTGCTTTCTGGGAATTAGTTTGAAAAAACAGGGTGTCTCCTAATATCTTGACACGATTGTTATCATTGTATTGACTAAGTTTGGTGTAAAAACAATCCTTTGTGCTCAACCTCTAGAAGATCTCTGTAGCAGCAAAATCCCAGACTTGTTTCACTTCAGCCCCAGGTTGTCCCTGAGCTTACACAAGCACCTGTTTGGAGCACATTCTGGTGATGAAGCCCTGCTCTGAATCAAACTTGCCTCCTTGTTGCCATTACACTTCATTGCTATGACTACAGATCATTGCAGAGCCACTAGCATATATATCAAAGCTCAGCTCACTACAGTGGGTCTCAGTATTCAGGCAGACACTGGCATGTATGTCTAGTTTCCCTCCTCCAGTCGAATAAAGTAGGCTTTTTTGCATCTAACCTCTGTGAGCTCTTTGGTCATTTATTTTCGGAGTTGACACAGGCTAATGGCTTCCCAACTGGTAGTCTTGTCTTTTTTCTTTCCATACAGCTACCAAAGTGTTCTTTTTAAGTGTATGTCCAATCATGTCATTTCTGTCTTCAAGATAATACACTGGCTCCTAGGATAAAAGATATTTTCTACCTTGTAATAGGGATACAAGATGTCTACATCCACAAACTAGAACATAATACCACACTTTATATTTTTAAGGCCCTTCTCAACCTGATCCTAACTTATCTTTCCAGCCTCATTGGATATAATTTCCCTTCACTTACTCTATTGACTAGTCAAATTTGGGTTTCTGTATCCCCTAATTATTACAGTGCACTCATATACCAATGACTTAGCCCTAGCCAGACCTCACATCTGTAATGTACTTCCCTATTCACCTCTACTGAATCTGTTACTTCCTTAAATACTTGGCTTAAAGTCTTCCTTGGTACCTTAAATTTCTAGAATCCTTTCCCCTGAATGACCTCATATTTAACTACTTTTCATTTATTCTATTTATATTTCCTCTATATATCAGTATGTTCTTTTCTCTGATAGAATCCAAACTTCTTGAAGGTAGTAATTATTTCATTTTCTTTATATTCCTAGGACCTTGTACAGGACCTGGCAAATTAGATGTGGATGCCTGAAACATGTTTATTAATCAATGGAGTGAAACTACTAACACAAACATAGGGAATATCCCTCAAAGAGACTTAAGTTGATTTATTTTTCTCTTACTCATTGTATAATTTTTTTTGTTTCTCCCTGTACTGTATTTTAAGGACTTCCCTTGGACTTAGAATGGCTGTTTCAGAGTTTGGTTATAGAAGTACCTGGATGGATAGTCTTTAAGCTTCTCTGAGAACTGAAGGAAAATGACCTAGGGGTTAACTCCCAAATCATTGCCTAATACTTCAGAAGCCACTGGAGTATAAGAGATGCTCTGTGTTTTGCACATATTGTGTTTGTGTGTCTGAGTGCCTATACATGTGGTTGGGGAGATGGTTGAGGAGCAGGAGCTATAACACAGAATTATTGACAGGACTACCTTACTTGGTGAATTGCTTTCTTTTATTTTTCAAATAAATAATTACCATGGGGTCAGCCCTTTTTATTTTTCAAATTCTGTTATTGTTAATCTCTTTGTACTTGGGGTTTCCATGTTTACATAATTTGGTATTCTGGGATGAGAAATGCTAGTAGGAAATCTCTCACAGTGCCAAAATACTAGGATTCCTCCATATTTTGATGAGTAGCAAAGTAAATATACAGATTAATTTGGGAAGTGTTGTATTCTTTTATTATATTGGCTGAACCAATTATAAACACTGATAATCTGAAATTATTTAGCGTCTCCTTTAATTCTATGAAAATTGATTTGTCATTGACTTTATGTAAATTCTGGTATGTTAATTCTCTGCTATTGAATATGTTTCATCTTTTTTTGTTGTTATTGTTAGTTCAATAGGTTTATTATCTCGGTCTGAAAATCTTCATAGGAAATTAGAGATTTTGATGGTCTTTGACAATAGGTAGTGTGATCCTGCAATCAGAGAAAGACTGCTTTTTTCTGGAAGATATTTGGGGAGACTATCTCTTTTTCTTGTAAGTTTTTTTCTTCAGTTTATTTTTATAGACTGGATTTCCTGGCACCGCAGTGGGTGCCTTTCTCCTCCATATACACTATCATGTCATTTTTTGATACATACTGTAAAAACATTTTTTAAACTGTGTCTGTGATTTTTTTTTATAGAGGGACTTCCAGTGAAGATGTTCCTTTGCTTAGGGAGATGCATAGCTTTTTTGAAATTTCTTATCTCAGAACACTGCTTGGGTCCCTGAGAAGTTAGGTAACTTCCTCAGGATCTCACAACCTGAATGTGTCTCCAGTGGCCTTTAAATCCACATCCTCCTGTCTCCAAGGCTAAATTTTCATCCACCATTCCATGTTGCTACTCATTTTTTCCCATTGGTTTGTACATAAACTGTATTATTCTCTCCAATAGTGGGCTTATGTTGTAATTGAGCACTAAATTTCTTGCTTTGTGAAGGATAATCAGGGTAGTATGAGGAAAAGTTTAACTGTCATCCATAACTTTTTGAAGAGCTCCAAACATTTTGCTTCTGATTGTATTTCTGGCAAGATTGTCATCTATATAGAAAATAAAGCCACAAGGCTGATTGCTGATGCTTTTCACATATACTTATCTCCACACATTTCCATTTACCCTTCATAGGTCTTTCCCATGCCAAATCCATTAAAAAACCTATGACAGAGAAAAACATCAGTACAATCAGTCATGGCATAATTTTTCAGGCTATCCTTTGGTTCATGCTCTGGCAATTCTTGGCTAAAGTATACTATCTTGTTGGCTTCCATATACTTATAAGCAATCTGTACGATAATATTTTTGTTTATGACTAATATCCCATATTTGATTATACAGGATCTTACATATGATTACAATAATTTAGTCAACATTACTAAGAATTTAAATGTATCATAAACCATTTGATTTGGCCCCTCCTGAATTTTCCTGTTAAGAGTATATATGTCCTTTTAAGCAAATTTTACCTTATGCCAAGCTGGCAAGAATAGCTATTATATTTGAAGACATGCTAAAGATTCCTAAAAGGTCCTTACAGACTAGACCATTTGAACAAATTCAATCAAAAGTAACGATTAGAAATAAATGTAAAATACACATTTGGGTTCAAAAAGAGCAACTTCAGCAATATAAGATGCCGGAGGCAGGTTAGATAGCAGTTAGTCTGAGAAAGATAATGGAATGAATTATGAATTAAGTAATTAAATAGTATTTGCAAAGTACTGATCTGTGTATAAATATAGAAAAAGTAGTATATTTTCTACTTTCAAGGAGTTGATACTCTAGGGGAAGTGAATGGCCTATACTTCATGTGGAGTATTTTAAAGAATTTATGATGGACAAAGAATCCTGGAAAAGATTTTTAAACTCTTTCTCTGAACATTTTTATATAATACCATATGATTTGATTTAATACAAGAATATATATATATTTATATAATCTTTGCAATTAAAATATGATTCATAGAATAATAAATAAAATATAAAATTTTCCAACACAAATCAATAAAAAATTCCTCCCCTTTCTTTTATAAATGCATTGTTGTTGTTTTTATATAGGAAAATCATGCACAGAGTATTGGTTCTTTGGTTTGTTTCTCACTTATTATTATTATTTTCTTATCTGTCATGATTAGACGATAAGCTTGGTGTTGCAGTGGATAGAATACCAGGTCTAAAGTCAGAAAAATTCTTCTTCCTGAGTTCAAATTTGGCCTCAAACACTTACTATCTGTGTGACCCTGGGCAAGTCACTTAAACAGGTTTGCTTTAGTTTCCTCATCTGTAAAATGTGTTGGAGAAGGAAATGGTAAAGTACTCCAATACCTCTGCCAAGAAAACCCCAAATGGGATCACAAAGAGCTGGACATGACTGAAAAATCACTGAATGTGGTTAGATCCAGCTTCACTTTCTTGCCCACAATGATTCAGACCAATGGGATTAATTTGAGTGGTTAAATGTGTTATTAAAGAGATATTTTTGGGAACATTTAGAAAAGCAAATAGTAATTCTGAAGAGTTTATTTGTTTTCATCAATAAGAAATTGTGCTGCCATCATCTCAATTACTTTTTTAAAGGTGTTCTTAGAGTGGTAAATCACTGGGATACCATAGACATTTTTAGTTTTTAGTAAATGCATTTAGCAAAATTATTCATGCTATTCTTGTAAACAGGATAGTGAGGTGTCAGTGAGAGTTAAGTGAAACAAGAATAGTTAAGTGGACTAATGCAGAAAGCTGCCATTGATACTGGAATGTTAAGATGGAAATATATCTCCAATATATGTTTACTCTCCTACTGTTTTAAATAAAACTTGGATTGAGGCATTAATGGTATGATCGATAAATTCAATGATAATACAAATCTTGTATTGATAACTAATATGATAAAGATCCTTAAATATCATCATAGTATAAAACATTTGGCTGAAATTAACATTAAATGCCTTAATGTCAACACATGTAAGTCTTAATAATGGGTGAAAATATATATGTTGAGCAGGACAATATTGGAAAATTAAGGCTCAACAGTAGTTTGTTTGAAAAAGAAGTTAAAATTTGAAAATATTGAAATTTCAATATGAAAAACAAAGCACAACACTGAGTTATGACAATCAGATTGATATTTTAGGTTGATAAAACTTGGCCGATTTTGTGTCTCCCTAGAATAGCCCCAAAACTCCAGGCTCTTCTATGTCATGTTTATTCATAGGAGAATGGCATTTTCAGTGAATATTGTTTATTAATTTATTTTTCTAATATTGGTATGTATTTTTATAAGGCTGTGTGAGAAGAGGCTAATATTAAGCTTATCTTTTAATAGAATGATGTGGCTACTATAATATATAATTTTGTATTATGTATTTGTGGTATAAAAGGGCTCTGTCCTTTAATTTTTTTTCAGTGTTTGTTGATTTTGTGCTTTAGGTGATAGGTTAGCTTAAAATATATTATCTTTTTAATTTATGTCAATTATAGTATCATTTTATCTATTTGGGATTTAAACTTTCAAATCATATTTTAATTAAGACTCTCCTTTATTCATCCTAGAAGTAATCAATTTCCAAGTGATTTCTTTCTTGAAATATTTCATATTCACCCAAATTTCTTTCTTTCTGACCACTGCTACACCTATCACCTAAGTCCCAACCATTAATGGCTAACTACTGGATTAATATAATTTCTTCCTGGTAGTTCTTCTAATTCCATTTTCTTTTTTCTTGTTCTAATCCACTGAGCATAACATTCTGATTTTAATTATTTGTAAATCGACCGATTTTGACTAAAAGCTCTTGAAAGAAAGGTACTGAGTGTCTCCCTCAGCCCCCTTTTTAAGTGATCAATGTAATAAATACTTGTTGACAGTTTTATTGATAAAAAACTGATTTAACTCCATTTCAATGAGAGATTTTGAAATAGCAACCTCTGAAGTCCAATTTAATCCATCTGTGCTGATTGATTTACTAACAATCAAACAATTAACCATTTGTTTAGTGTATTCATGCTCTAAATTTGAAATTATATTTTGGTGGCAGTTATATGGATTTGGTTACCTATATTTTTCAAATTTTGTAAATATCATGGAAATTTCCATAGAATGAGCAATTCAAGCATAGTGCTCATTCTTATCTGAGATCTGTGATCTCATCAATATATTTATTCCTTTTACTTGTGTTGTTCCTAATTAACACATGTCATCTTATCCTATGGGATTATAGAATTTCTTTTTTAATTACTTCATAGAGGACCTCATGTGTTTGATAACTTTCCTCTACTTCTTTTAATATTTTGTGGATACCAGTGCAGTGCTCATGCTGTTCATCTCTGATTTTTCTAATCTCATTTTCTAGTGATACATATTCCCAATGATGTCTTTTGTTCCACTTCTCTCATATATCATCTTTGGCAATACACTACAGACTACATATGCCCAATATGCATCTCTCCATTGCCCTTTGATTCACAGTAATTTTAATTTTACTGAGATCATTGTGTTACATTATTTATAACCATATAACTTTAGTGGTGGTGTTAGCTTTTGAGGTATGGAGAAGCTTGGGAATCCTCTAACATTCTATCCAATTGCTCAAATTAAATACAGTATACCTTCTTTTTCCTATTTAATTCAGTATTTATTTCATTTCAAGATGAAATATAATATACATGTGTTAGCTCGGGTCTCTTTCTATTGAACTGGTGATTAATTTTTATACACATGTGTATTTATACAGAGTGATGAGGAGTACATTGACTCTGTGTACATATCTATATAAGTGTGTATATATGCATACATACATACATACATACATACATGTGTATGGATATGTGTGTGTATATATGTGTGTGTGTGCATATATGTATATATAGCCTATATAGACTTTTCAAATTGAAGAATTTGAAGAATTTACCACCAGTGCAGTAGTTGTCCTTAATGCTGGGTTCATCCTCATTGAAAGCATTTTTACAACCTGGCTGAAAACATCATGCTAAAAAGCATTGAAGGAAGCCTTGTTTCATCCCTTTTGGTGAGTTAGAAGACACAGGAGCATTATCCATTATCTAGAAACCAGGAAAGCCTGCCATCATGAAATTCATGTGCACTGCTGATGAATTTCTCTGGGCAACCAAATTTTGACATAATTATCCATAAGCCCTCACAACTAATAGTATCAAAGGCTTTTGTCAGCTCCACAAACATTGTGTACAGACCTCTGTTCTGCTCCTGGCATTTCTCCTGGAGTTGTCAAGGTCGAGAACATCATTTAGACTATTCCTTGGTCCTTTCTGAAGCCACAATAGCTCTCAGGTAGATGACCATCTTCCAGGTGAAGGATCAGCCTATTATGGAGAACTCAGGCAAGAAGAATATTGCCAGAAATGACTAAGATAGAGACCCCCCCACGTGATTGTAGTGGGACAGTCTATTGCCTGGCATGCCTATATCAGAGAAGGTGCTGTGTTCTATGAGAAAAGCAGAATTGAAACAGTTCAAAGCAAACACAGGATATGCAAATTTGTAGAATCCACCCCAAATGTTCACACAGACTATTTGTGTCTAATCTGTGGTAGAGAATTCTAAGCTCATGCTGGTCTGATCAGTCAGAGTCAAACACAATGAAACTTGACTTTAGGATAGTAATGTCATTTTGGTCCTCTTTGAAAATGGACAACCAACCAGCCATACACACACACATGTAAATACACACACATATGTCAATATATATGTATATGTATACATATATGTGCATATAGATGTATACATGCACCAATACAACCCTACATCTAGGACACTTTTATGTTTTCAAAGTTAATTCCTAGGCTGAAATTGTTTGAATGGCCATTGATGTGTTTCTTTAGTATTCCAGAGCCCAAGGCAATGAACAAGATATTAAACATGACCATAGACATCTAGAGCTTCATCATCACCAATTATTGAATTCTTTCTATTTGGACTCTACATAGAACATACTCATTGGCACTTGTTAATATCTTCGTTGAGTGTATTTCTCCCTGTTTTATTTCTTATTTGATTCTGATGCACTATAGATTATTAAATAGTCAAGGAGATTCAAAGAAAACCTGTACACTTCTTAGACTTCTTACAATGAGACACTGGCATAGGTTCATTCTTTTTTTGGCACTCTGATGCCTTGATTGAACCATAACTTCTGTGATGTGGGTGCACTCTCTAATGTTTGAGACACAACTCATTCACCACTTTTTCTGTAAAACTCTTGCCCCCTATTTCCTATAAATCTTGTGTGATTATCATATTTGAAGAGTGTGGTGTTTCGTAACTTAATGCAAAAAATGCCATTTGCAACTAGGAGGATCCAGAGAACCACAACATCTATATGCAATAGTAGTTTAATTTGAATTATGTGCTAAGTATCTTCCATGAAAAGGCAAATAACTTTGATGATAATATGTCTCCCATGTTTATGAAATATTTTATATTAATGATATAGTATCATTGGAGAAAATTAGATCTTCTATTGCATCTTTCAAAGAGGATATTAGGCACAATTTGTTGCAAAAGTAATATCAATTCAGAATTTTACTCTATACTTCTTGTGTAGTTAACTTACAGTAAGTAAAATGAGGTCTTGAATTCTATGGTCTGCTCTGCAGTATCATTTGAAAAATGTTGCCTGTTACCTTCTAATACTTTCTTAAAGGTTACCCTTGATACATAATAAATTGTACTTACATATAGCTCATAGTTATGAAAAATTGGCTTATGGATCAGTAGATTTCAACATTTAGTTCTCATACAAAATAAGATTAAAATAAAGTAAAAGGAAATATTTTTTCTCCCGTAAACAATATTTACTGGACACAAAATGGTTAATCAATTGCTCTCTTTAAATACTTCTTTAGTCTGATATTTTCATATACATATATGGTTATATAAAGCATATATGCATCTGAATACATACACATACACCTATACCAACATAAAGAGACCATAAACTCATGGCACTAATTCTACAAATTGTGCAAATTAGTTTTATAATTTTATGAAAATACATATAAACTTGTATTTTTCCATGTATACATGGGGCATTCATCACAGATCCACAGAATCTGATAACTAAAAAGGATTGCTAGAGCCTTCTGGTCCAGAGATGCCAAACAATGCAGGAGTAGATATTATCAAGGCTCTCAATGTTTTAGAATGTAGCCACAATCAGATTAAAATATAACTGAGAAATATTTAATAAAATAAATTAAAACATGATAGAATCTATATAATGTTAATATGTGATTTTCTAAGTCAATATGCAGCTCACAGAGTTCCTTATAGGTGTTTTACTGATCGCCTATCATTTCTATTCCAACACACAAATGAAAGGAATCTCTATCATAACATGCCCAGTAATTCCTTTTCTAAAATTGTGGAATACTTTGAAGGAGAGGGAAGTTAGCACTTCTTTCTAGCTTGAGTTTTTAGGAATTAAAGTTTTTTTTCCAGCCATTGCTTCCAATTCAGCCTTCTGGGGTTAAAGGGAACAAGTCAAATTCCTCCCCCATAGTCGATCACCATCAAATGGCTGAAGAAATGTATTAAGTTCCCTCAGAGCTTAACATCATATGACTCTTCCTGGGTCACATGGAACTTGGAAGTGTGGGGTTGTGCTGTATGACAGTTAGAAAGATAGGAAGAAGTCAAGTTACAGAAGATTTTGAAAGGGAAAGGAGGATTTTATATTTGATCCTTGTAGTAATAAGGAAAGGAAGGATTTATTTAGTTTGTGTGGTCTGGGGAAGTACATTTTGGAGAAAAATGTGGTCAGACTAACACTTTAGGACTATCACTTTGACAGATAAGTGGATAATGGACTGGTGTGAGTAGATATTAGAGGCAGACAAACCAAACATCAGGTTGTTATAATAGCTCAGGCAGGAGGTGATGTAGGACTGTGCCAGTACAGTGTTGGTGGCAGTATCAAAGGAGGGAATAACAAATACTTATCAAGTGACTGCTATGTACCAATATGCTAAGTGCACAATGGATTTAGTGATGGCCCTGGAGTCAGAGGTACCTGAGTTCAAATCTGGCATCAGACACTTACTAGCTTTGTGACCCTAGATAAGTCACTTAATCCTGTTTGCTTCAGTTCCTCAACTATAAAATGAACTGGAGAAGGAAATAGCAAACCACTCCAGTCTGTTTGCCAAGAAAACCCCAAATAAAATCATGTAGAACTGGGGAAGGAGGAGACAGAAAAATTACTCCACAACAACTACAACAGAAGAGAATATCTACAAGACATATTATGCAGTTCTGATGAGGGGAGTATCAGTTCCTTATACCTGAATCTTTCATGTTCTTTTTAAAAAATTCTTTTATTTATTTTCTTGTTTACATCATTCATTTCCACAGGATTTTGAGTTACAAATTTTCTCCCTGTCTTTCCCCTATCCACTACCCCAAAACACTGATCCCACTATAAAGCCCCTCCCCCAGTTTGCTCTCTCCTATGTCCTCCTCTATTGCCCCTCTAACTTTCTGGTAGGGCAGGATGGGTCTCCCTACCCCATCTTAATTCTCAGTTGCATGTAGTTAATAATAATAATAATAATACATATATACATAAATATTTACAATTTAACATGTAATTCTAGAAGTTTAAATTCTAGATTCTTTCAGTTCCCCCCTTGTCACCCACCCACACTGGAAGGACAAGCAATTCCATACAGGCTGTACATGTGTAATTATGCAGAACATCTCCACAGTGGACATGTTGAGAGAGACTGATTATATGTCCCTCCTTCCTGTCCATCCTCCCCCTGCCTTGTTCTATTCTCTACCCTGTCCCTGTTCTTGTGTGCTACCAGCAGCCCTCTCCCCCTACCATACCCTCCCCTCCATCATCCCACCTTTCATCCCCATGCCCCCTACAGTCCTGTGTGGCAAGATACCCAGTTTAGAGTTTATGTCATTCCTTCCCTAAGCCAAATTTA
>JAQQSW010003862.1:0-14588 GCA_028646575.1 Pseudocheirus occidentalis
TGTAAATTTGTGAGGGTTCTCTGCCCTAAAATTTTGATGACTCAATATTGTGTCATATAACCATATAGTATCAATTTGTAAACAAGTTATTACATACACACA
Source organism: Pseudocheirus occidentalis (assembly GCA_028646575.1). Classification (NCBI taxonomy): domain Eukaryota; kingdom Metazoa; phylum Chordata; class Mammalia; order Diprotodontia; family Pseudocheiridae; genus Pseudocheirus; species Pseudocheirus occidentalis. The sequence continues at coordinate 103 of JAQQSW010003862.1, forward strand.
TTCCTGCCAATGCATGCTAGACTTCCATACAATGCACTATACACTTGCCTGCCAACACTTGTTTGTTAAGACCTGTTGGCATACTTGATCACTGATTGGTTAAAACTTGCATTTTGTGTGTTTATTTGTAAACAAATGTCATCACTATAAATTTAATTCTCTCACACAATGGATGAAACATACAGTTTTTCAAAATATTCTTCTCCTCTTATTTATGCTTCTACCATCGCCTTATTTTTATTCAATGCCCACAATTGCTTTTGAGACTACTACTCTCACCCTGGATTGTTTCAATGCCCCCCAGGGAAGAGTATCACCCACTTGTGGGACCTATGGTCTGTATCAACAATGCAGTATTCACAATTCCTACAGTAACTATAAGTATGCTGATATGGTTATTAATCACAAAATGTAACAGGCTCTCTACATGGGAAATATAGCTAGAACATTTATTCAAATACCAGAAAAAATGAGTCCCCAAACGAGAAACTCAAAACCAACACAGTAGTTATGAAGCTGGTGCATGTAGTTAATGTAGTACACAACCACATTCTCAAGCCTTCAAAACAGGACAGGCAACCTTAGGCAAAGATCCTTCTCTCCTCATTCATGGCAACTGCTCAGCGTCCACGCAGCTTGCTCCCAGCAGCTCTGGTCCCCCACAGTTCCTGTCCCTGGCAGTCCTGAGCAGGAATCCTTAGCAGAGATTCTGGCAGGCTCAAAGAAAAAGGAGTTTGCACCACAACTGCAGCTGCTGCCACTGCCGCTGCTTTTAGTCACCATGGAACAGGCACTAGCTTGGTTCTGGCTTCTCTTGCTCTACCCCTTCCTGCTACATCAGCAAGTTAAAGGGGCATGGAAGATCTTGAAATCCCATTATCATTACATGGTCTCAGTCATCATCATTCTTGACCTGTCTACATCATTTGGCACTGTTGGCCATCCTTTCCTTCTGGATACTGTCTGTTCTCTGGATTTTCATGATGTTTTCTGTTGTTTCTCCTGCTATCTGACTGATCCTTCTCAGTCTTTTTTGATGAATCATCATCCATTTCATTTTAATAAAATGTAAATATTAGCCTTCCCCCCTTTCTTCAAGGTTCTAGCTTGGGCCCTTTTCTTATATCTGTACACTCTCACTTGGTGACCCCATCAGCTCTCAGAGGTTTAAGTATCATCTTTTTGCTAACAACCACCTGATTTTTACTATCCACAACAAGTCTCTATACTGACTAAATTCCAACCTGACATTATGAACTGCCTATTAGACTTTTCTAATTGCTTGTTTCATGGACATCTTAAATTCTACATACCCAATACTAAACTTTTCTTGACATCCAAACCCAACTCTTTTCTAAATTTCTTTAGTACTGTTAAGGGCTTTACTAGGCTTATAGTAAACCAGGATCAAAATACCAATGTATGACACAAGCCTAGCATCATCTTCAACTCTTCACATACCATCCTCTCACATATCCAATCAGTTGCCAGATCTTAACATTCCAACATCCAAAATATCTTACTTCTACTTCCATCTCTCACTTTTTCTTCATTCACATCATCATCACCACCAGTACCCTAGTTCAGGTTTTTATGGTCCTGACCTCAGTTATATCTCTGTCTTCCTTACTGATCTCCTGCCTCATCTCTCCAAGTTCTACTTGGCCACCAAAGCAATTTTACCAAAGTTCAAATTACATCACATCTTTCCCCTACTAAATGATTTAACCATAGGGTCAAATAAATATCTAATTTAAGAAGTCCAATTCATGTGAAAAAATACTTTATATTACTAATATTTATAGAAACACAAAAACAATTCTAAGGTATCACCTCATTATCACTCAAATTGGCAAAATGGACAAAAAAGGAAAATAACAAATTCTAGCAGAGCTGTGGGAAAACACATACTTTGATGGTGGAACTGTTAACTGATCCACTCATTCTGAAAAGCAAATGAGCATAAGTTTCCAAGAACTGCTAAATTGTACATGATGCTCTTTGAACCAGATATATTGCTTCTAGATCAAAGTATATAAAAATACATCAAAGAGGAAAAGAGCCATTATGTCCAAAAATTTGTAGAGCAACTGCTCATTTTGTGAGGACAAAGACCTGGAAAATTAGAGGATTCCCATAAATTGAGGAATGACTGAATAAGCTAAATTACATGAATGTAATGGAGTACTAATATTAAAAGTGATAAATGAAATGGTTTCAGAAAAACTTGGGAAGATTTAAATGAATTGATGCAAAGTGAAATAAACAGAACCAGGACGACAATTTACGTGACAAGAATATTATTGCAAAGAACTACTTTGTAAGTCTTAGGAATTCTGACCAATACAAAGATCCACCAGCATTTCAGAGGATTCATTATGAAACACACCTTCAAACTCCAAACAAAGAAATGATGAGTTTAGAGTGCAGAATGAAGCATAATTTTTGGACATGGTTAATGTGAGAACACATTTTGCTTGGGTGTGTCTGTGTGCACATGTGTAAAAGTTTGCTCTTTTTCTTGCTTTCTCAATGTGGAGGTAGAAGAGAGAGAATTTGAAACTGACACTGAATAAAATGAAATGAAAATTTAAAAATATACTTCCTCTGGTATTAAAAGCTCTTCACAATTTGGTATTTTCATGTGTTTACAGTTTTCATATGCATTACTCTTCACCATGTTCTCCTTGGTATAGCTACAACAGTCCACTCCACTTGCTATTCCTTACACAGAAGTTCCATCTTCTATCTCCCAGGGAATTTCCCCTTCTTTGCTTCTACCTCTTGGAATCACTGGTTTCCTTTGAGACTTGGATGAAAAACTTTCCATGGCTCCATGTGTCATATATTTGTTCAATTTTTCTTCTAGAGATATTACTGGAAAGTAAAATCCTTGAGTGAATGGACTGTTTTCATTTGCCGCTGTATTCCCAGTTTTTAGCAAAGTGCCTAAAACTCAGTAGACATATTAAATTCTTATTTACTAGTGTACAATGATTTAATTAAAAAATAATGTATATAGAATACATGAGTAAGGACAGTTAACAGAAGATAGATGGAAAAAAAACATAGTATAATGCTTTAAGAATAGTTCCCGCAGTGGTAAAGCTCAGAATTAGGTGAGGAAAGCAAAGGAACGAAGAAGATAACAGAGGAAAAATGACTACTTCAAGGGGTGTATGGGACCATGAAAATTGAAAATAGAAAGCAGACACAGGCACTTCACCTCTGTTCATCCTCAGTTTCCTCATCTAGGAAAATGAGGATAATAGTAACTACCTCCCAGGGTTGTTGTGAGAATAAAATATTTATAAAAGACTTTGCAAATGTTAAAGTAGTATATGAATGCTAGGTATGATTTTGGTTCTTGTTGTTACTATTACTGTTGTTGTTTAGCTTCTATTTTCACTTCCAGAATGAATGCCCTTTGAATTGGAAAAGAGAAAAGAAAAATTAATGAGAAGATTTTGATACTAAAGACAAATAAAGAAATGGTAAGTTATCATGTAATGATGAATTCAAGTAACTATTCTTATGTTCTGAGGACCTAGGTCAGATACTAAAAGATGTGATGGCTGATCTACTTTTAATTATATTTGCAAAATCATAAAGCAAAAGAAAGGTGCCATAGAAAAGGAAAGACACTATGATGAAGTGCAAATGTTGCCCTGATCAAAATAAAAAGACTAGAATTAGTAAATTAAATGACTTTGATACTTAACATGATTCCAGGGAATATTCTCAAATGTGTTATTAAAGAGATGATGACTTAACAATAAGAAAATAAAGTGGGGATCATAAAGGTCCAGCAGGGCTTTATTTATAACTTGACACAGAAGATGAACCTTACTTCCTTAGTGAATCAAGTGAACATTACATATATAATTTATCAAAATTTTATCAAAGGGTTGCTTAAAGTATTTCATACTGTTCTTATAGAAAATATGAAGAGATAGTATAATTAGATGAATTCTGAAGTGATTGGCTATATGCAAAGGGTTGCCATTAATATCATGTTATCCTATTCAACTTGGAAGGAGGTTTCTATGGAGTAATCAAGGTATAGGCTACTTAAAATTTTAATATATTACATGAATAAAGGTATAAACTATCTTGTATGTATCAAATCTGAAAATGGAATAAAGCTACAAAACGGGTAAATAAAAGACAATGTCAGAGAAAAGTAAAAAATAAAGTGTTACTTTGCAACACTGAGCGGAATTTAATAAGAGAAAATTAATAACATAAAATCTTATACCTGGGTTCAGTGAATCAACTTCAAATATACATGATGGGGAGTGCGCATGAATAGAAGGTTGTCTGAAAAAGACCTGAATATTTTAGTTACCTGAAAGCTCAATCTGAGTCAGTGGTGTGATTCGATAGCCAAAAAAAGCTAATGGAAATTTAGACTGAGTTAAGAGAGATGACGAGACTATGAATAAGGCAGAAATGATCTGCTTTTTCTGAGGTGATCAGATTAGAGCTGGAACTCTCTAGTTAGTTCTGAAGACCACTAATTTGGAAGGACATTGATAGTTTAGAGAACAACCATAGGAGGGCTACCAGGATAGTCAAAGGTGTTGAATTTATGCAGTACAATGACTGAAGGTTGAATGAAGTGGAAATGTTCCTGCAAAGCAAGGCAACAAGAATTTATTATGGACTTAATATGCCAAGCACTGTACTAAGCCCTGGGGATATAAATACAAGCATAAAGAAAAACTGGGAAGGACTTAATGAAGCAAATGCTTCTGTCCTCAGGTAATCAAAGAGTTGTTGTGTGCAAGAGGTATTAGACTTCTCTGGGTTTGCCTCAAAGGGTAACACCTGGGGGAGTGGGTGAAAATTGCAAAGAGGAAAATTTAGCCTTTGTGAAAAGAAACAATTTGATAATAATTAGAACCCATTCCACTAAGTGGAATGGGTTTTCCTTTAAAGTAGTGAATCCTCCCTCACTGGAAGCCTTCAGTATTGTTGTAGAGATGTTTTTTTTTCAGTACAGTTCAATAAATAACTATTGAAATATATTCTGTCTCTGAAATTCAGTGATCTTATGAATAAAGAGATAAATAAAAGAAAATGGATTGAAGGAAAATTACTAGAAAGTCATTTTGGAATGTACCTATAGTCAATAATGCCTTTGAAGTATTGGAGGTAGATGTGATTTCTGTAGTGAAAACATAAATACGTTATTATGTCATCTCCACCAAAAGTAAGTTTTTTACATTATCTTATTATTTAAACTCTATCCTAATCTCCTCCAGGTCTCTTTAATGATTAAGTTGATCTCTTTACAGTTACTACTCCATCAACTGACACCCCACTATACTACTCTATTCTCCACCTCTACACATTTCTTTGTGCCCCTTATGTTGACCAATTGGCCAATCATTATGACTTTGCTCTTCTTTGGCTAACTAAATCCTAATCATCATCCTAGGGCTAGCTCAATTCCTGTCTGTTTCATGAAGCCTTCTTGCCCTACTTAGAATAACATTTTTATCACTTAAGAGCTGATAATTGACTATACTGAACAGTTCCATAACTGTTTTATAGCATTTATCTTTTGCATGCAAATAAAATATAAATTCATTAAGAACAGAAGGCACCATATTATTTTCCTTCATTTCCTAACATGTTCCTAACATTCCTAAAATGCTCAGCACAATATTGGGAATGCATTTGGTAATAAATAAATATTTGCTAATGGATTCATTGAGTTTAGTAAATTCTTTGTGAGTAGGGATTATTTCATGTTTTGTATTTTACCCACAATGTAGACACTGTGTCAAATAGTTCCAGGCACATAGTAGGCAATTAATAAGTACTTATTGATTGATTAATAGATTGAAGTTAGAATTCCTGAAGGCATCTCTGTAGGCATCCCTCATGGAACTGTGACTAATTAGTAAAGAATCATACATCATCGAATTTGCCCCTGGAGGCCTGTCTCTAAGCCTGTATGGGAACTCCATGCATGGGTTGTTAGACATATGGGAGGCAGAGGATTCACAGAGGGAGATGAATTAAAAATGCCAACAAATTCAGCAATCACCTGAATAGGAGGGCTTGGGAACAAGTCATTTGCCTCTGACTAAAATAAGCTTTTGCTAAATAGCTATAGAAACACACGTGTAAGCATTTGACATTTAGGGGGGAAATAGCTAGTATGTATATAGAATTTTAAGGTTTGCAAAATGTTTTGCATATGTTAACCCATTTGGTTTTCACAAAACCCTAGGAGGTAGGTGCTACTAACATTTCCATTTTATAAATAAGGAAACTGAGGCTCAGAAACATTAAATGACTTACTCCAGTTAATAAAACTACATTGTGTCTGAGGCAGGTTTTGAACTCAGGTGTTGTTGACTCCAAGTGTAACACTCAAACCATTGTATCACCTATCTGCAAATGAATAATTACAGCAGCAACAATGGCAATGAAAAGAATAGGCAATATAGACTAGATAATATCATATTACCATTTGTTCTTTTAAAGCACCAGTCTTTTGTTACAATGCAAATATCAAAAATATTGTACAAACATTTCTTTTAAGCATTGGTTTGGGTTGGGTGAGGGGGCAATCTTTATTTAATTTTTAAAAATAAATATTTGCTTACTCAATGCAGCTCAGTCTGAACTCCTGACTTTCTGTTTCTCCCAGCTCACTTACACACATTTGTAGGCCCGAAGGTGTTACTGTTTGGGACACAAAGCCACACCATTCAAAAAGTTGAAACATCCTACCAATTCACTAATACGATCACATTAAGAAATATTAGCAACATATTACCCATACTTTGATGAATAAGGAAAAGTGCCTTGGAATGGATACACATGATTTTAATATCAAGGAATGCAAAGAAAATCAAGATTTGGGTCAGGGGTTTAATTTTGATTTTGGTTTGTTTTCATGTTGAAAATGTTGTTAGTGAGGTCTATGACCAGGTCTTCTGGGAAATGAATAGAGCAAACTTTGAGTTCCATGAAAATCTACATCTTGGTGAATTTTAACTTCTGTGTTCATAGGATATGGCTCAACAACAGTAACAAACAGGAGAGTGGCAGGGGAGGAAGCAAAATGCCTCTTATTATATACAATTTGTTTAGGACTATTTGTTTAGGGATATTAATATATAATTTGTTTAGGGCTACAATTGTGCTAGATAGGGCTATGATGAGATCTGCAACCTCTTGCTAGGCAAAGAAAAACATTATTAGACTTTTTCTATCCTATCTGAGGGCTGCCAGAAGAGGAGCACCATTTTTCCCTAATGACTAAGAGAGTACACAAAAGATATCCAGGGAGAACAACCACTCAAGTTAGTGCAAAGCAATTCCAAGGACTCATTAGCTGAAGAAAGAGAGAACAACATTCAAAGTATCCTCTCCATGCCATTTGGCCTCCTGCCATCACCCTCATCCAAGTTTCCCATCCTCTGAAATCTTGAATTCTGTCTCTTGTTCTAAAGTTTTTGTTTTATCTTACTGTGGTTCAAATCCTCCATAATACTTCCTAGTTGTAGCTTCGTCATTCTCCTCCACCCTTCCACTTTGAATACCTCTCAATGTATTGTCTTCTTCTATTAGGACATAAGCTACTTTAGAGGAAAGACTGTCTTAGCAGCTGTAATTTGTATCCCTAGCACCTAGCATAGCATTGGGTACATAAAAAGCACTTATTAAATTCTCTATCATCTCTCTCTACATTCGGATTCTAAATCCAGTGTTCATTTTACTTCACCATGTAGACATGTGTTCAAATTCCGTCTCTCATAACTTCAGACAAGTTTGTCACTATATGTCAAAACTCCTTATATCTTCTTTCATTCTCCTCTTCTTCATTCCATTTTGTAAATTGAGCATCCTCTATTGAGGCAGCATGTGCCAACTATTCCTCAACTATTCTGCACTTCCCCCTCCTTTCTTCTCCAGAAGATTGCTCCACATAATAATTCCCCATCTTGCTAATCTTAAAATTCTCTCTATTTACTATTTATTTCCCTGTTACACATGTTCCCCTAATCCTGAGAGGGAGATGAAAAAAACTCACTAGAGCCTAATTTCTAACTTTGAGAAGCCTTTAAAAGCCAAAACAATATAAAAATTCTAGGTTATTTTTGCCTCCATTTTCTCTCCTTTCATTGACTCCTTTCTCATCATTCAAATGAAACTACTCCTAAAAAATTACCAACTCAGGAACTATATGAGTATAATTACAAAATACTTTTCACACAAATAAAGTCAGATATAAATAATTGGAAAAAACATCAGTTGCTCATGGGTAGGCTGAGTTAATATAATAAAAATGACAATTCTACCTAAATCATTTTACTTATTTAGTGCCATAGCAATCAAACTACAAAAAAGTTATTTTGTAGAGCTAAAAAAAAATAACATAATTTATCTGGAAGAACAAAAGGTCTAAAATATCAAGGGAATTAGTTAAAAGAAATGCTAGGGAAGGTGGCCAAATCTTATACTATATTATGAAGCAGCAATCCTTCTTGGTGCTGCCTAAGAAATGGAACAGTGGAGCAGTGGAATAGGTTAGGTACATCATATACAGTAGTTGATGTCTGTAGTAATCCACTGTTTGATAAACACAAAGATTCCAGCTTCTGGGATAAGAACTCACTATTTGACAAAAACTACTGGGAAAACTGGAAAAATAATATGGCAGAAATTGTGCATAAACCAACATCTTATACCGTATAACAAAATTAATCCAAGTAGGCATTGGACATAAAGACTGATACTATAAGCAAAATGGGCAAGCAAGGAATAGTTTACCTGCCAGAATTATGGAGAATGGAAGAATTTATGACCAAATAACAGATAGAGAGCATTACAAAAGGCAAAATGGGTAACTCTAATTACATTAAATTTAAAAGGTTATACACAAACCAAGTCAATGCAACCAAGATAATAAAGGAAGCAGAAAGCTAGGAAACCATCTTTATAGCCAGCGTCTCTGATAAAAGCATCATTTCCAAAACATATAGAGAACTGAGTCAATTTTTTTAGAAAAACAAGTCATTCCCTATTTGACCAATGGTCAAACAGTATAAAAAGGCAGTTTTCAGAGGAAGAAATTAAAGATATCTATAGTCATATAAAAAATTATTTAAATTACTCTTGATTAGAGAAATGTAAATCAAAACAGCTCTTAGGTACCTGTCAGATTGATTAACACTACAAAACAGGAAAATTATAAATGCTGGAGAAGATATGGGAAAATTTGAACACTAACTCATTGCTGGTGGAGTTGTGAACTGATCCAACCATTCTAGAGAGCAATTTGGAACTGTGCCCAAAGGGCTATAAAAATATCCATACCATGTGACCCAGCAATACTCCTTCTAGAGCTGTATTCCAAAAAGATACAAATGGGGAAAAAACCCCACATATACAAAAATATTTATAGCAGCTCTTTTTGGGGTTGCAAAGAACTGGGAACTGAGGAGATAACCATCATTTGGGGAATGACTAAAGCTGTGGTATATGAATGCAATGGAGTACTATTGTGCCATAAAAAATGATGAACAGGCAGACTTTAGAAAAACCTGGAAAGACATATATGAACTGATGCTATGAGAGAAGCAGAATCAGGAGAACGTTGTACTCAATTACAGTCACAGTGTGAGATGACTCACTTTAATAGACTTGGCTCTTCTCAGCAATGTAAGGTTCTAAGACAACTCCAAAAGCCTCATGATGGAAAGTGCTATCGATATCCAAAGAAAGAATTATGAAGTCTGAATGCAGTTTGAAGCATATTATTTACTGTCTCTCTCCCTCTCTCCTTGCTTTGCTTTGGATCTTCTTTCTTGTGGTTCATTTCGTTGGTTCTAATTCTTCTTTGCAATGTGACTAATGTAAAAAGATGTTTAACATGAATGTGTATGCAGAACCTATATCAGCTCACATGTCATCTTGGTAAGTGGGTAGTGGAGGGAGGTGGAGAAAATTTGGAACTCAAAAGCTTATTGAATTGAATGTTGTAAACCAAAAAATAATTAATTAATTGATTGAAATAAATAAATAAATGAAATGTTTCCAACAGTCTTTTAAAAGCCACATCTCATATCCTTTTCTTAATTATTGTGCTCCTTGACTTCTTTTCAGAATTTGGCTCTTGACTGTTTTCTCTCTACTCCTGGATACTATTTTCCCTTTTTTGTTGTTGTTGCTATGTATAAGTGTGCGTGCATGTGTGTTTTACTTTATTGATTCTCCTTCTACCTCTATGCCTTCTCTTTTTCAATCCCCTTTACTAGTTTGTTTTTCATGTCACACCCACAAACTGTGAGTGTTCCCCAAAGATCTTATGCAAGATATTCAATTGGATCTCAGGAGAGAGACTAAGGTGTAATATGAATAGATAATGGATATAGTTATTTAGGAATCATTTGCATGGAGGCAATAATTGAACCAATTGGAGATGATGAGTTTACTAAGTGAATCAATGTAGGGAGAGAACAGAAAAAGGCCTATGAAAGAGCTTTGGGGAACACACAATTGGGAGGTGTGATATGGAAGATGAATCAGTGAAGAAGTAAGGGAAGAAGAGGCAAGAGAGTATTGTCACAAAAAAACCATGTGTTTAAATGTATATGTATGTATATACATATATATGTACACACACACACAAACACATATAAACATGTATTAGTATATACATGGAAAGAGATCTTCAGAGAAGATACATCTTTACCTTTATTTATTGATATATAGCTATATGTATATCCTGCAAAATGTCCCAAACTTTATTCACTATGTTTCACATTATCAACTCATCCTGATTCATAACCTTGATGTTATTACTTTAAACTTGTTGAACAAGTTACCAAGTCTTGCTATTTCAGTATTTTGATTCCATCTGGGAATATTTACAAATTCCAAAATAGCTTTGGTTCTTAGTACTTTCATATATTTATCAGAATTTCTCAGTTGTTTTCAGACTCACTGCAAGTACAAGAACTTGCAAATGTATTTATGATTTGTTAAAGATGCCCAGATTGTACAGATAGATTTCTTCTTACAATGGCTAGTGTAGTATGGAATGAAAAAGTGGATTTCATCACTGAAAAGTACCCTTTTCCCATCTTTGGTACTCTAATCTTTTTCTTTTCCACTATAAGAGGTTGTGTTTTATTCTTCATAACAATAATTAATGCCTGTTTTTGTTGTTTTAATTTTAATGACACTCTTCTCGATCATCTAACCTCAAAGAGCCCATTCTACGCTATAGGCAAAAGGTAAGGAACAACCATTTAATCTTCACTTACTATGTGGTTGGCACTGCGCATATAGAAGTAATAGAAGCCCCTCTTGCTCCCATTTTACTATGATGGTCTTTACTTATTTTCTGAAGGTTTCTTAAACTGATTCAGAGAATGTCACTCCTTCACATTTTTGGTTGTGTTTTCTGTTCGTTTGTTTGCCTCCTCCCTCACTCTTCTTTATAGTTTGGTACAAGTGATAGTTTCATTGTATTCATTGAATGATCCTTGAAATGTGTGATTTCTGCACACCAGCAACACCCACAATACTTCTAACAATTACTGAAATCTGTCTTCTAAGAATTATGTGTTTCCTTAGATTAATATACATTCTTACAAATTTAAGAATGAGCAATAAAACTAAACGAACAAAGGAGCAATAAACATGAGCCTTGCACAGTACCTAATTGATATAGAATTTAAGATGGAGAGAAAAAAGAAAAAAAACAACCACAAGTTTGACAGAATGACAACAAATCAGTCTGATTAAAACTGATCAAGGTCAGAATTTCTGAACCCTTCAAATGTCAATAGAAGCTCACATGTGTAATTAGTAAGACAGCCAAGTTGGTTAAGTGGATAGAGCTTTGGACTTGGATACTTCCTAGTTGTTATCCAGGACAAGTTATTTAACCTCAGATTTTTCATATGTAAGTTGAGGAAAATAATAGTACTTCTCTCACAAGGTTGCTGAGAAGATCAAATGAAGTAACACATATGAAGTACTTTGTAAACCTTAAAGCACTATAAAATATCATATTATTATTATAAAATAAAATAATTTCAAATTTATTGCTGGTCTCAAGTAATTTCCACATCACTGAATTTGTACAACATTAATTTGTGGCCCTAGAGATTTCATTTATTTTGTCTTGTAATAGCAATGAGTTGCACTGTGTTCACTCTGTCTCATGTAACATTTCTTAGGAACAAAGGACAGCTTTTGAGAGACATCTAGGTAATGGTAGAAATGGGTTCAATACTATGAAAAAACACTATGTTTGTGTAAATCTAACTTGTCCCTATAGAGATCAAATCCATAATCCTGGCATATGTGGCACCATAGCACGATCAACTGAGTTAACCTCTCCAAATCGGATTAATAATATTTTCTTTGTTTTAATAAAATGATTTTCTTTAAAGTTCAAAGCACAGGTTGTCATGGAAATAAATCTTTGGAATGTGAAGATGAAAAAAATATATAGTGTTAAGACAGACATTGATTATTTTAATTGCATATCTTTGTAGGGAGGCTGACATGTGACTTCAATTAAATTAAATGGCATGGAAATTGGAAATTCAAGAATTTTTACTAACATTTGTAACTAAAATAAAAACAAAATTATTGAAAATACTACTTTAAATAATTCTAAGTTAATCACTGAAAAGAAGCTTAAACTCACAATAAATAAATACATAGAGAAAAAATGAATGACTGAATGAATAACTTTTCCATATTTAGGGGAGCAGAATGATACCATTTTAATCTGATACCAGCTCTCTGAGGAGAGACAAGGGGCCAAACAGTCCTGTGGTTCCAATCTCCTACTCCTCTTTAGGCAAGAATCAAAGTCTTCATTTGAGAGGGGTGTAGGAGATTCTAACAATATTTATTTATGTCTCCTTGGGAGGTGCATTTACATAGTCATGTGGACATATACATAATCTACATAGGTAATAGAAACCTTATAGAATGAATGGATAAAAATATATTTATTGAATAATCACCATGTGGGATCACTGCTAAATACTGGGATAATAAATACCAAAGAAAGACAATCTCAAATTATGACCCTAGAACTGAAGGGGAAGAGTATTAAATTATTAATTAGAGTGAGCATGTTTTTACACAGCCTTAGGGAGGTTTGGTGTCCCAAAGTTCCTTATGAGGGCACTTGAAGCTCAAAACAATATAGTAGGGGAGCAACCAAGATGGCAGGGTAAAAGCAAGGACTTGTTTGAGCTCTCCCCCACATCTCTCCAAATACCTGTAAAAATGACTCTAAACAGAATCTAGAGAACTAGAACACAAAAAAATGATGGAGTGAAACAAATCTAGCCCAAGACAGCTGAAAAGGTCAACAGGAAGTGTCTATCAAACCAGATTAGGAGTGGAGTGCAGTTGAGCATTGGCCAGATAACTGGAAGTTGTGGCAATTTCCAAAATTTCAACCCATAAGAAACAAGGACTAAGTGAACAGTTAGTGGAACTTGGCTAAATCTGGGGGAGAAAAGCAAGTCCTACTGTCTGCCTCCAGGGCAAGAAAGTGGCAGACTCAGCAGCCCTGCAGCCACCTCCATGTGGATGCTTCAGAAGTTCCTGGCCTGCAGATTGTATGGTGGCCAAGTGATCATTCAGAGGCTAATTGCTCTTGCCTTGGGCTGCCTGGATCAGGATCATGCTCTTGGGTGGTGATCCTGAGGTGCTTTTTCAGTGAGCCAAAGCTGTTGGTGACTGTAGTGGCCTCCTAATAGCTCTGGCAGCTGCAGAAACCCCAGTGATTTGCGAAAAAGCTCTTCCCTCTAGAAGCAGAGTTCCACAGAGCTAAAAAGTCAAGTAATAGACTGGCAACATGAGCAGGCAAAGGAAGCAAAGTAAGAACAGCAATTCAACTTTAGATTCCTATTTTAGGGACAAAAAGAATCAAAGCATGGAATGGGAAGAAGACAACACAGTCAGAACTCCCACACCAAAAAGCTTCCAAGAAAAATGTAAACTGCTTACAGACCATAAAGGAGCTTAATAAGGATTTTGAAAACCAAATCAGAGAACTGGAGGGGGCGGAGCCAAGTTGGCGGCGTAAAAGCAGCAAAGCACCTCAGCTCCCACACAAACACACTAAAAAACTCATAAGATGGGACTCTAAACAGATTTTCAAGCTCCAAAAACTCTCCAAAAAGAAAGCACATCTGTTGCTACAGGCACCTCAGCAGGTGGGGCTCTTAGCAGCAGTCTGGGAGCTGCGGCTGAAATCCCAGCTGGGTCAGGCCCTGGGGCATCTGCGGGGGAGCCGCCTCTATAGAAGAGGAGATCGGCTGCACTGGAGGCACAGTTACCACATTTATCAGGCCAGAAGAAAAAAAGGCTAAGAGAAAGGTCAGTGGATTTTGCTAAGTTGGGAGGAAAAGAGCAGGTCCGGCCAAACTGTTCCCAGGAAGTAGTGAGAGGTTGCTGAAGCAGCAGGAATGGAGCAGCAG
>JAQQSW010003863.1:0-14588 GCA_028646575.1 Pseudocheirus occidentalis
GAGGGAACTATGGGAAGAGGACAGGCATACAGAGGTACTCTCAGGGAATCTGTGAATTGGTCCAACCACTTTGGAAAGCATGCAAAAACTGCTCCAAAAGTCGCTAAACTCTGCCTGCTCTTTAATACCATTTTACAAGTCATTCACTCTTAGGTTCAATCCCCAGGTAAATTAAAGAAAGAAGAAAAGGATTCATGAGTACAAAAATATTTATAGAAAAATTTCTTGTGATAGCAAAGAACTAGAAACAAGATGAGTGTACATTCATTGAAAATGACTGACCAAATTATAGAATATTATTCCATCATCAGAAATGACAAAGGGCATGAATTCTGAGAAATATGGGGGACTTTCTTGTAGGAATGCAGAGTGATATGAACAGAACTGGGAGTACAATTTCTGCAATGCCTATAAAAACATAATGGGAAGCATTTGGGGAAATGCTGATAGCTCTGATGAATGATCAGTCACTGATGAGGAGGTGTGCTTCTCACCCTTTGGTCACAAGGCAATAGGTTCAGAAAGAGGGTCTGTGCCTCTTTCTGTGAGGTCAGTGTGTTTATTTCTTTTGCTGAGCTATATTTATTTATTAGAGGAGAATGATTTTAGGCTTGTGGGGAGATTAAGAAGGTAGAAAATTGATAGGTAGTAATAGTGATTCACTATTAAGAAGAAAAAAGAAGAAAAGAAGAAGAAATGTTAATAAAACTCTGAAATCTGTAGAAGATAATGGAAGGAAACTTAGAAGACACAAAAGAAAAACTGTATTGTTACTATTACCTTAACACTAAACTTCATAAAGGAGAAAAAATTCACAGAAGTTTTCATTGCATTATTTTCTGTTCTTAATATACCAAAATGTCCATTATTTTGAATGTTAAAAGTCACAATATACTACCATTCTTCACCTTTGGAGAAGTGAGGCCACTTCCCCAACCTGCATTCCAAATTTATAATTTGCGGTCACAAAAGGTTCAGCTGTCACACTTAACTCGGAACAATCTGGAGAGTCTGAGTGTTTAGAATTGTGACTCATATTCCACCACCAGTGCATTTCAATTTCAGTCAGCCAATAAACATCAATTAGCATTTAGCAAAGGCCATATACACAATGTCTCTGTGCAAAATAGTCTTGAACTTAAGGTACAGAGGGAGAGAGGCAAACACAGACAATATTTACAACCAAAGGGGAAGCTCACAATTCCAGGCTACTAGAAGTCATTTCTCAAATCCACAACCAGCATTTGGATCTGGAATAAGGGTTTGAACTCGAGATCTTTTTCCTCCCTTGGATGACTCTCATTCTGTATTGCCTGTGTCTATGTTTGTAGTCAATGTATGCCTCTTTGTTCCTGATTAAATGTGTTATCTTCAATAAAATGGTTGCTTGAGGTGTTGAACTTCCCCTTTGGAATTCCTGCTTTGGCACATTTGCTGCCCTCTTGTAAAGGCTCTAGGATCTGCCTCCTCAAAGTTCTCCTGACCTTTGAGTCCTTCACTACTGGACAACTCATTGGTTCACATTCCCTTGATACTACTCAAAGTCCACCCCAGCTCCCAGCCCCCTGAGACCTTAGCTAGCTCCCTTGGGCAGCCTGTGCTTGTCCAGAGTGAACAGATTTAGTCAGTGTCAGTGGAAGAATTTGAAGCCCAGGCTACCCTCGCCCTGCTGCCTAAGGAAAGCAGACTCGAGTGTCTACACTTTTTCAAAAAAGAGCCCTGAGGTTTCTGAGGATCTTCCATTATGCTTGGAAGGACCCTTTGTGTATAAAGTAGACGTAGTAGTGAGGATTAGAAAAAAGAAGCATCAGACTAGGCGATTGCTGAAATCCCTTCCCACCTCTGACAATCTTTGGATTCTTATTCTGCGGATGAAATGGAATACATAAAGGGGAAAGGTCATTAGAGGAGAAAGAAGGATCTTGATCAGCCCCATCCAAGAAGAGATGAGCGTGGTTTTTCAAAAGCAACGACAGCCCAGCATAAACTATACCAGGTTCTTCCACGTTGGTGCCTGCTAACCTACCATTTCCAAGGAGGAGATCATGCCACCAGAGGGATACCTGCTGGTTTCAGACAGATGTTTTCCAGAGTTCTTCCCTAGGCTGGAGACTGGCAAAGGGGACCAATGTGACTCATAGACACATCCTCACAATCCAAATGATTTGGGGAAGCAGAAATTATGCGGAAATTATGTGGGAATTACGTGGGAAGTCATACGGATTTGTGATAAGAAAGCTGGGAAGGACAAAGACTAAAAAAGTCGGAGAGGGGCCACCAGTGCAGAACCACGAGATGCATAAGGGCAGACCCTACTTTGCTGAAGCC
This sequence comes from Pseudocheirus occidentalis, assembly GCA_028646575.1. Taxonomy (NCBI): domain Eukaryota; kingdom Metazoa; phylum Chordata; class Mammalia; order Diprotodontia; family Pseudocheiridae; genus Pseudocheirus; species Pseudocheirus occidentalis. The sequence goes on from JAQQSW010003863.1 coordinate 2,329, forward strand.
CATCAATGGGGCAAGATGTAAGGCAATGATTCTCCATTTTCTTTGCCCCCCCACACACACATCAAAGTGTGCATGTACCTATTTCCCAGAAGAATATTTATCACTAATTTTTAAAATTTATTTCTCTTTATTTTTACATCTTATTTTAAGAGCTGGTAATAGTGGTAAACACATTTAATTTCTGCATTGCTAATCTCTGTGTCATTTTTCAAATAATACAGAGAGGGGCAATAGGGGAATGACAGAGAGAAGAAACACTTAAAATACCAGAACTTTTTCCCCTTTGAATCAGTAATCACTGGGGGGACACTCAGAGATTAAAAATACATATATTTATTTCACTTTACAAATTCCTAATACACAGAGAGAACATTGACACTGAGATCCATCTCAGTCAGCAGTCACTGGGGAGCTTGAGAGAGTTAGACTGAGCTGGGCTGGTATTTGACTCATGTCCTTTGCTATTATCTTTTTCTTCCCACCCCCACCCCCCAGCTTGGTAAAGGTGATGGGTGGGGGAGACCCTTCCTAAAGGGGAAGAACCAAGGGACTGGGCAATTAGGTGGTGCTGCAGCAGGTTTGGAGTCAGGAACACCTGAGTTCAAATCCAGCCTTAGACACTTGGGAGCTCTGTGATCCTGGGCAAGTCACATAACCCTGTTTGCCTCAATTTCCAAATGACAAACAACTCCAGAATCTTTGCCAAGAAAACCCCAAAGGAGACCACAAAGAGTCAGATGTGATAGAAATGATTGAACAACAAGAAGTAAGGGAGTCCCTATACAGACAGTCATGACTATTCCTAGAGAGGTGGTCACCCCCACCAGAATGAGGACAATGAGATAAATACTATTAGTCCACACAGTGTAGAATGATTCCACCACACAGTTGTAACCCCAGCAATCTTTCCAGTACTGGTTCTCATATCCCTAAATTAGACATTATGTGTTCCTAAGTTTGCCACATGAGAATGAATGTCTTACAACAATGCACAGAGGCAGCTTGATGCAGTGACTGGGTGCAGCCCATATGTTCAGATCCCATCCTCAAAACCAATTAGATGTTTAACCCTGAGTGATTCACTTTTGTGTTTTGATTCTCAGGCAGATCTCTCAGACTTACTAAATAATAGCCTGATAGATTACATGGTGGTGGAAGAAGTAGCCACACAGAAATGATTTCTCCATAGATCCTCTCTCAGTGACCTCATCAGCTCTTGTGAGTGCAGTCATCAATACTGTATGGATGAGAACCAAAGCCAAACTTACTCTCTTTCCACTTAAACCATTCCCCCCTCCTACATTCTCTGTTACTATAGAAGGCCATGCCATCCTCCCAGTCCTCAGGCTCACAAACTAGACTTCATGCTAGGAGCAAACACTGATCATGGAGCTTGGTGTTCAAAACCCTTCACCACCCAGACCCCTCTTTCCCTTACTTATCCCTTACTCCCTAACACAGACTCCTGGCTGCTCCAGCAGCAGGACCCTCCTTCTTTCTGCTCTGGCCATTTACTCTGACCAGCCCCCACACCTAGAGCACTCTCCCTCCTCCCTCTGACCCCTGACCTCCCTAGCTTCTTTTAAATCCCTCCTAAAATCCCCCTTCTGCAGGGAGCCCTCCCTGACCCTTAATCTAACTAGGGCTTTCCTTGTGTTAAATCTTTCCTATTGATCGTGCAGATAACTGGCTTGGTGTATATTGTCTGGCTTGTTGTCTCCCCAGTTAGATCACAGACTCCATGAGAGCACAACTGTCTTTGACTTTTCTGTATCCCGAGCTCTTAGCCAGGAGCCTGGTGCATAGTAGGTATTTCATGAATGTTTATTGACTACTATGCTAACTTCAATACATCTTCAGTATCCAGGCTACTTCATTGGTGCAGGTGTGAGGTGGTGAGTGACCAAACAGGGCGGTGGCTGTGACAGAGGAGAGAAGGGGCTGATTGTAAGAGAGATTAGAAACAAAATCCATCCTCTTTTGGGCGAAGACTAAAACAAGCTGGCTCTGGCATCTCTTTTCCCACCATGTGTACTTTATTCCCCTTCATCCACTTTGCTGTCCTGACACTCCTTCCCCCATCTCCATGAGCCTGGGTTCTGGCACTTCCTAGAAGCCCTTCTTTCCACGCTGGTCCAAGTCCAAGGCCTCCTTCCGAAGCAGCTTTCCCCACACCTCCCTAAACGACTCGGCATGCATCCTATGATCATGAGCAGCTCGATGGCAGAGCACTGGAATACACTGGGAGTCAGGAAGACCTGAATTCAAATCCTGCCTCAATCATTGCTGGCTGTGACTCTGGCAAATTGATTTATTCCTTTCCAGACTCACTTCCCTCATCTATAAAATGAGACTCCTAACACTTACCTACAGAACTATAAGGATTAAGTGAGAGAATGTTAAAACTCTTTAGCAAATCTGTAATCGCTACTTCAATCCAGGCTGTTATCATATGGAGAGACGTTGATTTCTGCCTCCTCCCCGAAGAATGTAAACTCCCTGAGGGGAGGGCTCTTCCATTTGTGTCTTGGCATCGCCAGCACCCAGCACACGGCCCTGAACACGGAAAACACGTCATAGATTCGTACTGAATAAATAAATTCCTTTTGACGCTCAGGAAACTGAAGTACAGAGCACCGCGGAGACTCGCCTAAGGTCCCACAGCAGAGGCAGGACTTGCAGGATCGCAGTCTCAATCAGAAGAAACCCGCTTTTAGAAAGGCCCATGGTCAGCACGATGTGCCCGAGAGGCGGTGATCCGGCCTCTGCTCTGGGACCCGCCCTCCCGACGCGGCCCCTTGCACCCTGGGACTCGTCTGCCTCTGATCCCACGTCCAGGATTCTCTCCACGTTGCCTCTCGAGAAGCCGGCGTCCTGGCTGCGAAGGGAAGTCATTAAGGAGCTACTGTGGGAGAGCCAGAAAATAACTGTCTACAAGCCTGGAGAGCGGCCTTACTGCCCGCTAGGACACAGGGGAGTTAGAGAGTCTCCCGTCCTTCGTCTGGCCGGCCGGCTCTTTCCGCTTGTCTTGTTCTTTTTCTCATCCCTTCCCTGAGTTTTTCTCTCCCTGTGCCTTCATCTTTCTCTTCTTCCCTTTGTTTCTCTGTCTTTCCCTTGTTTCATTTCTCCTCTTTTCCTTTTTCCCTCTTTTTGTCTGTGTCTTCAGTCATCCCTCCCGGTTTCCTTCCCTCTGTCTTTATCCTTTTTTAATCTTTTTATTTCTTTCTGTGTCTTATCCTCTGTCTCCTTGTCTGTTTCTGTCTGTCTCTTTCTCTGTCTCTGTCTCTGTCTCTGTCTCTGTCTCTCTCTGTCTCTATCTCTGTCTCTGTCTCTGTCTCTCTCTGTCTCTCTGTCTCTCTCTCTCTCTCTCTCTCTCACACACACACACACACACACACACACACACACACACACACACCCTTAAGTGTGTTTCTGACTTTCCTGAAAACCGTCCTTGGGTAAGCAGAGCCAGTCAAGGTGTTCCAGAGTCCCAATAAACAACAGCTGGGCTCTCATTTTCATCCTCAAACTACAAAAAGACATTTCTCCACCTCGGGCTAGGAGTGGGGGGAAATCCTGGTTCAATGATTGCCAAGTTTTCTTGCTGGAGAAAATCACCCCTCTGGCCTTCCCTCAGGAAATCACAAAGGCAGAGGCAATGGCCCCTGTGTGGGTGGGGAGAACCTAGAGCTTAGGAGACTCTTCCTTTGAAGGCAGCAGAAAGAGAATCCTTGATCAGAGGGCCCTGGGGAGCCAAGGATGGAGTGTAGAGCTGGGCGGGATGAGAAAGCACAAGGATGGACTCTCCAGATTTCTTTCCTCCATTTTTCTTTTCTCTTGTGTGTGAGGCATGATCCTAGGGTCTCCCTCAGCAATTTCTCGGCATATCTTTCTACTGCTCTGTGAGCAGCATTGAGCCTCCCTCCCTCCCTCAGGCAGAAGCTGTCCCCACCATGAGCCTTCTCATCCTCGGGGATGTTCATCCATGCTGTCCCATGGACTATGCTCATGTGGGCAAAGAGACATTCTCTGGGATTTCGCAAGGATCCTCGGTTTCAAGGACACCACTGCCACATGGGCACCGCCTGGGCTATTCTCCCTTTCTGCCTTGGTTCCTTGACTATTCCAGTCACACAGATCCTCCACCACCTCTCTCAAGCCTCTTCTGGCCAGCTGGTCATTGTTAGTACCGACTTAAGCCCACCATGTCTTTTTCCACTGTCCTTTTGATTCTGTGAAGTCCTACTATGGAGTTGCTTGATTCACAGGAGGCAGGCATTGCTGGGAGATTTTCTTTTTTTTAATGTTTAATGGTTTTAATGGAAGAGAGGGGGAGTTTAGGTTCATTAAAACATAATGGGCAATTTTTCACTGCTACTCAGTTTGGGGTCCAGCTCATGGTCTGACTTCTGGGCTTATCCAAGTCAGATGCTCTGATGCCTTAAGTCTACCCAAAGAGACTGGCTTCACAATGCTCCCATACCTCCTGCTCCTTCCAGAAAGAGCCCCTTCGATTGAAAATTAGGGCTCTTAACCTGGCTTCTGTGACTTTTTCTTGGTAATCTAATAATTGTATTTCTAGATAACTGACATTCTACGAACCTATGCATTTTGTATTAGGTATTACAAGGCATGATTCAGAGAAAGAGCCCAGTCCACGAGCTTCACCAAACTGACTGCCAGAGGGGTCCATGACACCAAAAAAAAAAAAAAAAAAAAAAGTGAAGAAGCTAAAACCTTGTTGCTCAATGGATGGTTCCATTCTCACTTGCCATAACAGGCCTTAGAACCTACAGTCCAGGGTTGGCTCCCAGGCTTTACTCACCTGGGACACATGGAAGACCCCAAACAACAAGCCCTCATTGCTCCCTGAGGAGGGATGTTGAGGCTACCTGGAGTCAATGGCTCAGTCCTCAGTAGAGTGTTGGAGGTTCCTATGGTCCCCTGTAGAGCTAGGGGATGCAGTAGGCCTTCACATAGCCTCTTTCCTCCAACCTCAACCTCAGAAGACATGGTGAGAATTAACCAGACCACAGACTCATCCCCAAAGCAGCTCACTTCTGAAGATGGACGTGTTGAAACCTGGAGAAATGAATCACTGACTGTGAGCTATCATTATAATGCAATACTACATGTGAAAAACTTTATGTGTCCCAAGCAAACACCAATGGCAGAGAAAATAGCCTAGATAAGGCTGTGTCGCCCCAAGGCTTAGGACCTTGTATCAAGAAGGGACAGTGCAGAGCTGCTAACTCACTCCCCTCAACTTTGTGGGAAGGAGACTGAGGCCCAGAGCATGAATCATCTTGCCTAAGGTCACACAGGTACTGCTGAGCAAGGGAAGGAGCTGGTTCCCAGCCCAGTCTTCTTCTCAGAGCACCACATGACCCCTTCCCCAACAATTCCTTTGGGGACCGCTGGCAGGTTGGAATTCTAAGCTGAAAGTACAGCAAGACTGATATTACAAAGTGTGTTCATGGGCAACAGACTTAGTTATACAGGCTAGGTCACATCGAACAGTGCTGGGAGTTGGGAAGCGGCATATCAGCAGGAGGGCATTATGTTTTTTAATTGAAAAACAAGCAGCCAGATGGAGTCTAGAAAATACTGGATGGGGAGTCAGGGAGACCTGAGGAAAAGCCCCACTTCAGATGCCTGCAAGCTGTGTGGCCCTGAGCAACTTATTTAACCTCTCTGAGGCTTTGTAAAGTCTTGGCAAAATTCAGAGAACCCACAGAAGACCTGTTATAAAGCATGAGCCTATTGAGAGAGACTGCACCACCATCCAGTCGTGTGTGTTCTAAGCCCATAATGATACACTGAGTGAGTGTCTTCTTTACTGTACCAGGGAAAGGCAGTAAGGTCAGAGATGGGCTGGCTTCCCAGATTCCAATCTTGGTAATGGGCTTCTCCACAAGAATGTTCAGACCTCTGTCTAACAGTTGATACCAGATTTTCTGCCTTAAAAGGTCCTTATCAGTGCCTGGGGTAGGATGAATGTTAAGACATTCTTTTCTGCTTCTATGAAAGTGAAGAAGGGTTATCTCTCCCCTTGGAAATCCTGGGAGAGAAGCTGTACCTAAAACAAGAATCAAGCTTGTGCTCTCTCATCAGCACAAAACCAGGAGGCTGGAAATTATCTTCTGATAGCTCAAAAAGAAAAAAAAAAAGCCCCTTCTACTTCAGATTCCAGCATCCTGTGATCCTCTGAAGAAAGGTTGGAGTTTCACAGAGGCAGCTGTCAGGCTATTGTTGCTGTGGCCTGGCTCCTCTTCTCCAGGTGGTTCCTTCTTGTTAGATTTAGCACTTCCAGCCATGTATGGTCATTGTCTGCTCTCCGTTCCCATCCGGAGGAGAATGAAGTCCCTGTCAGCTTAGGAAACTCAAAGAGTCTTATCCAAGCCTGGTTTCCAGGGGGATGGCTGCCCAGGCATCCCCCAGGATGTGAGGATGCCGACGGGATAACCTGGAGAGGCAGGCTCCAGAGCTGGAGGGACAGAGGCGATGTGCTGAACGTCCAGGAGCCAAGCTGAACTGGCAGAGAGCACAGAGCCGGGGGGCCACTTCCACCTCCAGCTGCCACTGGACAGAATGACAAGAAGTGGTGCTTAGCACAAGCCCCACACACAGTTGGTGCTTAATGGATGCTTTCTGCCTTGACTGAAAATCTAGGAGTCCTGAGGCCTTGCTCCAGCTCTCAGTTCTGTTCTTCTCCATTTCCTGTCTAAGTAAATATGAAAAAGGCAGATGATGAAGGAAGCAAACACATCCTCGGGATGTCTGAAAGACCCTGTGTATGCCATTGCTCCTGCCCCTGCCCCTCTGCCTCAGCTCTCTTCTCTTTCAGTGACCTTCTTGGCTGATTCTATTTGGTGCCTTTCCCACCTGAAGGCCCCCTCCCCCTCCCTGGGGCAGCAGCGAAGAGACTCCACACTCAGCCATCCATGAAGCCCTGAGGCCCCATAGCCTTCTCTTTGACAACTCTTAGCTACCAATAACCTGTCTACAGAGCCGGGAGCTTAAAGGGATCTTAGAGGCCCCCTGAGTCACAGCTTAGACTGAGAGCTAAAAGCCATCTGGTTCACCCTTCCCCCATTTTATGGATGAGGAAATGGAGACCCAGGGAAGGACAGCGACTTCCCTAAGGGGACACACAACAGCCAACAAAGCCAAGACTCACACCGGATTCTTCTGCCTCCAAGTCCAGTGTCCTACCCATGATGCCACATTGTCCTGTGGAACAAGGTAGACTATTCTGTGCTAAGAGCACCTGTGGAGAGGCTGAGGGAGACTCTGTTTTCTTTTCCAGCGACACAAGGGCCCTCTGTGAGGTCCATCCCTTAATTATCCTACCTGAAGACAAACTGGAACTAGGACAATTTAAGGCAAAGCATGAGGTATGTATGGGTGACGTTGCCTTTGGCCTCTGAGGAATACTGTTGGTCAAGAAAGAGCTCCCACAGTCTGGGTAACCATCCACTTAACCTTGCTGTAGGGTCACTTCTGCCTAAAACTTGTCCCCAAACCCATGCATTCAACATTCAAGAAATGTTTTAAAGTTCCTACTACATTCCAGGCACTGGGCAGATGCTGGAAAGAAAAGGAAAAAAAGAAACCGTTCTCTGGCACTTAAAGAAACAATTATAAAGAGGGAGGAGACACTTCCCCAAAGATGTGCATATTTAAAAATCACTTTGGGAAATAGGTACTGCCTTCTTCCTCCTGCGACAGGATGCTTGAGCTAGAAGGCGAGTCTGAGGCCGATTAGTCCAAACACTTCAATTTACAAAATGAAGAAATTGAGACCCAGAGAAAATGCCTGAGACTATGGAGCTAATTAGTGACAGAGCCAGGCCTCCTGATTCCCACTGATTTTCTGGACTCCTTTCCGAGAATTAACCCTAATATTCCAAACCAACAAGACAATTGCAAACAAAGCTACCGTCTCAAGCCTTGACGTTGGGCCTGGGCTAGAACAGCACGTCATTAAAGCTGGAGGATGCTTGGGAATCTGAAAGTCCCCTTTGGGGAGTAAGAACATCCCCTTTAAATCTGAATGTCCCCTGACACCTAGAACAGCATCCTACTCAGCATTGTTGATGCCAGCATTGACCGTGGGCTGCTGCTGTGTGGGCCATAAGGTGGCCCAGCTGAGATGTCGCCTGTGTAGGTCAGTGCTCTTCCCCTTGTGGTTACTGCTGAGAAGCCATAGAGAAGAAACACTTGAGGATGGTCAACAGGAGAGAACAAGTGAGTCATTGCTCATGTGCCCTTGGCACGCAGAAGCAACATGTGGCCAACCTCTTCCCCACTGCCCTATATCCTCATTGACCTGGCTTTCAAGATGCTCAGAAAGGGCCCAGGATGGTGGGCTTTTCACACAGGAGTCCTTCAATATCCTTGTCCTGCTAAAAGGAAGGTTCCTGGGGCTTTGTCCCTTCTCACAGCCACTGTCACCATCCAAAGAAGATCAAGGGCAGGGAAGGACTCTCTTATGAATCTGGAGTTGGCACATCCAGGTTGGGCTGGCCTTTCACATGGGTGCTCCAGGGAGCTCTGAATTCCAGATGGGCCTCTGAACACCATATTAAATGGGTCAATTGCCATGAGATATGCTGCAGAACAATTGTTCTACATAACCAGGATACTGAATTTGGGATCATCCTGTATGATTTTAAGGAAATCGTCAATGAATATGTGACAACTTCTTGCGCTTGTTCTCCCAATCCCAAGTTCTTCTTATGAATGAGGCCCCCTAAGAGTAACCCTAAGGACCCCAGGGTTAGCCTTTATGGCTTTCAGGGGTGGTTTTTCTAGTACAATAACTCACAAGTCCCAACCAATGTGCCTCCTTTATTGACTTTCAATTGATATCAATGCCCCAACTTGACTTAATTAGCTTTTGAAAATGGATATTTGTTATATTAAAACCTGTTGGTACAGATATCTTCCCAAACCAGGGGCACATTGTCTCACAAGTACAGTCTTAGAAAAGATGGGTTCAGGCTTAGAGAGCACAGAAGCAACTCTGCTCTTGGATGGGGCCCTCTGAAATCTTTTAGGGAGACATATGGAACACTCCTCTTATTCATGTAAACAAAAATCATGGTAGACTGTCACATCATAGGCATTAGTTCTACAGAAGACCACCCCACCACCCATTGAGAGTTGTCCTAAGGACCAAATCTGAGAACATGGAGACCAGGGTAAAAACTAACTTCCACCCTCATTCCATACACATGCATACAAAATGGTGATGTCTTAGGTACTGACTTTACAACAACAGAAAGGTAGCAGTCCTTGACCTAAAAAAGTTTACATGTGACTTTAAACTGCTCTGTCCCCATTGCAGCATAGTGACACAGTTATAGTAGCAGACCAAAGTCAACAAGACCTGGATTCAAATTCTTCCTATGATACTTAATAGCTGTGTGGCCGTGGACAACTTCCTTTACTTCTCCAAGAATAAATTTTCTCATCTGTCAAATGGGGGTGGGGATCAGTTACTGGCCTCATTGAGACTCAGATTTTTCACATAAAAAATGGGCATAATACTTGTAGAACTGGCTTCACCAGGGTTTTATGAGGTTCAATTGAGACCAAGTCTGTAAAATACTTTGCTGACCTTAAAGGGCTATAAGAAAGGTCAGTTATTATTAATAATTTCTTATTCTTCCCACCTAAAACTCAGTTCATGTCCACTGTAAATAGACACTCCTTAAAATAAAAAAAAAATAAAATAGAACCCGGAAAAGTATTTAATTACATTCATATGTTCAATATAGAGACAGTATGATACAATGGGTGGAGAGCTGGGCTTAAACTCCTAAAAACCAGTGTTCAAGTTCCACCTCACACATATCTTGGCCAAGTCATCTAAAGCCTGTGTGTCTCCAGAGGCTCCCTAGGATGTGTGTCCTATGTCAGAGGGGGGAGATTTATTTGAGATTATCTCCAGATAAATATAATATGTAAATAGCTAATCAACTGTCAAAAATGGCCTTAAACATTATGAGACAGGAAGTAAATTGCTAGTGGATGATGGTGAGGTGAATGTTGGGCAGGTACACAAGGAATGAATGCATAAGCAACAAATGAGATTAAGTGAAGGCATGTATGAATGGTGAATGAATGTGCATTTATCGTGAGCCTACTCTGTACAAAGCACCATGGTAAGCTCCAGGGATCGTAATGGGAAATCCAGATCTTCCTTGCCCTCAAAGAGCTTACATTCTGGTTGGTAGAAATAATGCATATGAGGGAGTTCAAGTGGGGAGGCAGGAGAGTCCCCATCCTTGCCCTCTCCCCAGATAATTTTTCCATTTAAGGCTTGGTTGGTTGTGGGTTGCTGGGTTGTTGTCCTTTGCACTCAAAGAGGCCCAAGATGACATCGCTATGTCTGGGTCTAGTGGTCATGGTACTGGTGATAATAAATGGTGGAAAATGATTAGGATCAATTGAACAAGAGGAAGGAGATAGGATAGGCACATGATTCTTCAAGAATCTGAAGGGCTGTCATGAATAAGAAGGAATAGACATGTTTCTTTGGCCTCCAAAGAAGGAACAATGTAGAAGCTGCAGAAAAAGAGATTAGAGTTCAGTATCAGTGAAATCTTTGTGATAATCAAAGCTAAACAAGAGTGAAATGGGCTGCCTGGAAAGGTAACAGATTAGGTTCTCCCTCACTGGTGGTCCTCAAGCAAAGACAAGATGCCCCCTTGTCCAAGATGTTACCAAGAAGATTCAGCTATGGGCAAAGGAGGAGCCTTTTGGGGCCTCTCACTAGTCAGAGAGTCAGTGATTTGGGGGGTTTTGAAGAAAGCGGAAGTGATTTCTTACTATGAGGAAACTAGTAGAGTAGTGTCAACCCCTACAAAGAAAACACTTGGATAATGCGAAAGCTCACTGATCTGAATTCTTATACCCCATATATCAGCTAGGGATTTTTTGCAGGCCCTTAAAAAAGACAAACAAGATATTAAAACTCAACTGGAAATGTCTTTCCTCTTTCCTTTATCATAAGATAAAGCATATTTAGATCTGAAGTCCCAAGGAAAGTCCTCATTGAAATGCAATAGGGGGAAAAGGACAGAATGTGGCCAGGGAAAGACGTCATCTGTGGTCAGTCTGCTTACTCATGGCAACTCTGATTATAGCCCAACATAGTGCCCACAAATGAGGCACCCCATCTGTGTCAGGGGAGAGGAAACAGTGACAGGAAAAAGATTCTGAGAAGCCAGACAAGCCAAACTCTCCTTTTCACTGATTGTCCCCTTAAAAATCAAAATACTTGCTATGCCTTTGCTTTTTTTTTAGTAAGCTTTAATTTTTGTCTACTATTCACCTTCATGATAATCTTCAGTTCTGGATGTTACCCTTCCCATGCTCTGCCATGAGTCTTCCCTTCTCCCTCCCCCAAAATAAGCCAGCAGGGCTATGTAAAGAGGGAAGAAGGAGGAGGTGGGGAAGGGTTAGAATCCCTGGACTGTGAAATTTGAGCTGGAAGGGAAGAATAGCAAACCCCCATATAGCATAGAGGAGGGAACTCCCGACCGATGTTCACCCTCAAGAATGAGGGAACCACTAGGACCTTGGGTTCTAGAGAAAACCCTGTGGGCCTATGCTCCTGACAGCAGAATGCCCAAGCCCCCCTAGCGTGTTCCCTAGCTCCTGGTCATTCCTTTCACTTCTCCAGAGCCTTCCTCCTCTTCCTCTTCTTTGCCAGAATACGGCCCTTTTCTTTCTAGTCATGGTACAGCAGGAATCCTCTAAGACCAAAGAGCTCTTCTCAAATAGAAATGCAGCAAAGGAAATGTCAGAACCAGCTGTTCTTAAGAGAATTGCAAACTGACAACAGCCCCATGAAAGCGCGCCGAATCACTCATAACGAGAGAGATGCAGGTTATAGAAAGACAGAGGCTTTATGTCATTCTCAAGAACTGGCTGGTTCACAGTCAGCAAGTAGACGGCATCTGCATTCTTGTTGTCTGGTCCCTACTCAGTCCTATCTGGCTCCCCGTGTTCCCATCTCACAGAGATATGGATTCCAAGAGCCAGGGTAAGAATTCCAGCTCTGCACTTTGCAAGCCATGAAGGTTGGCCGTCTACTCAGGGAATGGCTCTTCTCTATCTCCCAAAACACTTATGACCATCAAACTTCTTAAATTCAGGCCAGTTTCTAAGGAGCAGTACAATGGATACATAACACACTCTTCTCAGAGGCCTGGGAATGAAGGCTGCAGACACATACCCTCCTGCTT